>JAJSRV010000051.1:423022-540512 GCA_021527715.1 Neoseiulus cucumeris
CCACAGCCGGCGGGGACAGGGATCGTTTCGCAAATAAATCCTTTTTTTGCGAGGAATCAACGACCGTATGCGTATCCAGGATCTTTTCTGGGGTAGGGGGGTTTGATTTTTGAATGTGAGTGAGCGTGATTAACAGGTTGCGGACCACTGACTTAGATAGTATGACCCAAAGACTCTGGGGGAGCGGGGTACGATGCTTCGTACGATGCTCAAAGTCATTGTAAACCGAAGTTTCAGGGAGTGCGAACCTCTTTTTCAAATCATCGACAGAGTGGTGCGTAGGCAAGGAGATACACCAGACGGTTTCTCGTCGAGATCACAAGGTCCATCATGTACTCTCCTCAGAAACATTGGCTTCGCTCTGTCGAGTTTCGCAAGCCTAGGGTCGGTTAGGTACTCCCATACGACCTGAATGCCGGATGCGGCCGATGGTCCGATCCTCAGGTTGAACAGTCCCATTGCTGTTTCGGTCGACAGCTCCCTTGGTTTGTGGATATTGTTCTCGACTGTCATTGCTGTCCTCAATCTGTCGTCGATGTGTTCGAAGTGGGTTCGACATGGTTAATTCCAAATAACAGAAATTGAGTACGAATTTCATTTCTTGACCACCGAGTTTCAGGCAGTCTCACCTCAGTCTTTCTTCCGTTTATCTCTGAGCCGATCTCTTTCACGTTTTGGTTGAGAGCCGCCAGCGCTTGTTGTACCGGGAAGTGGAAGCGGGAAGTACTGAGCAGGGCGATGTCGTCGGCGTACAGCATTAGGTTGACTCTGAAATGTCGTGACTTGATCCTGTTCGGTGTTAGGAGTGAGAAGCAGAGAGACGAAGCGTTATCTCCCGGTGCGTATCTGTTGGTCTGTATGACATCTTCAACCAGTTAAACTCCGTCGTCAATGGATATTGGGTTCGCTTGATGGATGACCTCCATGATCTAAACTATTCTTCCGGTCACTCTTAGGGTCCGCAGGCGTTCGATGACGTCGCGTACGGCACCATTGGACAATATAGATGAAGAATTTGACATCGAACCCGGGTGTGTTCTTCATCTATGCCAACAGCAACATGGACGACTCGGAGATCACGGGATTCGCTGAAGTAGGCTGGTCTCTCAGTTCTCCACACATATCTTCAGATTCTGTCAGTTTTCCATCCCCGTTGGAACAATGTTCAGGCTCATAAGAGATCGNGCTCGTCTCCATTCCAGCTGGACCAATGAAACGAGTTTTGAGTTCAAATCCCGGGAAGCTCCGAGTTCATCCACTTATTGTGCAGTCTCGGTCCAGTCTTTCAATCTCGGATTCAATCGACCAGCGTTAAGTGGCACGGTTCACGCTGCACTCACTTTACAGACGCTACGTAAGTCGATCTAATCTTAAGCAATCGTCCTCACCTCGACCTCATCGAAATATGTAGAATATGAACGCTTGATGAATGGTGAAATGACCGATCGCAGGCCAAAAAATGTTGAGACGTATGATGTCATATTATCATGAAGATTTCATTTATATCGCCGGCATACACGATGTGTTCTTTCTCTAAAGAGCCGCCTGCGGGAGCCGAGGCAGTTTTTGAGGCTGACGGGAAATACCTCATCAAGATCGCAGCTCCAAAAATTGAGGGCGTGAAAGAACTCGAGTATCAAGTCTCACCTGATCGCGAATTCCTTGATCGTCGCAGAACGAATGAAATAGTGGTGGAAGAAGGGAGATTCGACACAGAAGTTTCCTACGCGGTGCGAGTGTGCGTCAACGATCTATGCAGTCCATCCTACAACTTGGTCTTCACAACCAACACCGGACGTAAGTTCGACTCTTATGCACAGAGCTGCCGATGCTCCGCCATTTGGGGTATTGCTCGCTGACTTTTGAACACTGGTTGCGACGATTCCAGGTCCCGGCCGTGTGAGTTCGATGTCGTTGAAGAAAGTCGACGTCACCTCCATCCAAATCACATGGTCAAAACCCGAACAGCGGAACGGTCCTATCGATGGATTCATCGTGGACGTTACCGAGACCGGAGATCAGAGCAAGGTTCTGAGTTTTCAGAAGACGGGCGGTGACACATCTCTCATTTTCGAAGCAAACGAGGAGTACACCAAGTGAGCTTTCCGAAGAATTCGATCCGTTTTGGTTTCCCGAGTTGAGAGGATCTAGGGGGATTTCTTATCCAAGTATCTTCTT
The DNA here is from genome assembly GCA_021527715.1 of Neoseiulus cucumeris. Classification (NCBI taxonomy): domain Eukaryota; kingdom Metazoa; phylum Arthropoda; class Arachnida; order Mesostigmata; family Phytoseiidae; genus Neoseiulus; species Neoseiulus cucumeris. Next base: position 425,201 of record JAJSRV010000051.1, read on the forward strand.
TCAGATATGATGTTTCGGTCAGAGCCTTCAACTATGATAAATTGGATCGCACAGAGCTCAAAGTCGGTAAACCAGAGGTCGAGCCGATCGAAACTGAAGGAAGAGGTCAGTTCGACTAATCTGAGAGTTCCTAACTTCGATTCTTGGAGATCACCGATTTACACGGCAGAAATTGAAACTTTTCCATGATCTTCGTTGACAGTTCCGCGCCCACCTCTCGGAGTTTCTTCCGCCATAGTGCGAGGTTCGAAACTCATCCAATGGGATCCTGAAGATGACAAAAAGTTCGTCGTCGCTCGCTACAAGATTACCGCCACCGCGGTCGCAACGCAGAACCAGACCGTTCTATTCAGTACGAAGCCAGTATTTGAACTTTCGGTGCTGGTGCCGTACACTCACTACGTCTTGAGGATTTCCGCTTGCATCGATGCCGTCGGGAACAAATGTGGGAAACCCACAGCTTTTGAAGAGACAACGGATGTGGGATGTAAGTACCCGGACTGGGCTTCAAGTTGGTTCATCCGCAGTTCCACGAGATAGTTGCGGAGCGCTGCATGCGCTCGAACTGCAGTTTGACTCACAACCAGAGGAATTTCGTATCTCTCCAGATCCGAGTGGCCCGGATGTGCGGCTTGTCAGTCAGAACGCTACGCACGTTCTGTTCCGCTGGTCGGAACCGACAAAACGCCTAGGTCCGATCGACGGGTACGAATTCGCTTACACCAAGAAAGCCACCGGCCTCAGTCCGTCAAACTGGGTTCCGACTGGAATCGATGATCGCTCAGCGGCAGTTGATAAACTCGATGAGGAAACCGACTACATCTTCCATGTTCGAGCCTATAACATCGATTCCGCGAACAAAAAACTCTACTCACCCGTGGGCGTCTTGGAAGCCACGACGAATGGTTGTTGAGATATAATCAATTTGAAAATGTGAAGTGAACCATCCATCGAACGATTTATCAAACAGAACGTTCACTCAATGCGATATTGGACGTTGATTTGTTTCTTTTTCAGTGGCCAGAGGAGACGCATCAGTTGCTGTGGTGGCAGCTTCGGCATCGATGGGTTTTGCTGGCCTGGCAGCCCTCGCGTATGTCGGCTACCGGAAGTTCGGCTATTCCGTTTTCCGAAATCAGTGAAAGTCCAATGCTTACAATAAAACCTCCGATTCCAAGCTTCGGCTTGCAATCCATTTCCCCAAGAAGCGACAAGTTGGAGTATTTAGTCACGGTCTGCGCCCTCATCACGACATGTATTTTCCGTCTTGCCACTCACCTCGCCTTGAAATGAGTCATTATAGAAATCGAGGATTTGGTACCGAATGTGTCCAGTAACGGACACTCCCTTTTCGTCTAAACCGGCTCCAATGTAAGATGCGAAAGCAAGGACTTTCCGAGAATCCCGCCGAAGACGTGGTCACTCGAATGCCTTGATGTCATCGAAAATCCAGCGACCTTGAATATCACGAAATCGATACCGAAATATCCGAACGACCCCGTCGAACGTAACTTAGGTGAGCGGAGAATACCAATGTGGGAGAAGACAACATCGATCACCTTCGAGCTCGCAACTTCAGCGAAGGGAAGCTCTCCGTCGCTGAGTTTGGAGCCTCCACGAGGCCTGCTGGAACATAAAGTTGTCTGGAAGAGAGCCTCAAGCACCAAGGCCGACTGCAAGAACGTGAATCGATCATCCACCTCTTGCTGAATAAATACCATGGTCAAGTCAAAGAAGAAAGCTCTATATAACTCCCAATCATCCCAATTATCGACAGAGATGCATTGGGCGCAATTGTTCAACAAGTCCTCGCATACATTGCTCATGGAAGATTGTGCCAAGTTGCTCTCCAGAACGAGTGGATGACAATCGGCTGTGAAAAATGGAATAATCAGTTCTACCTAAGTTCGATCCTGCTAGGTTTTCTTGCCGAAACCAAAAGAATGTCTTCTCGTAATGAGCCGAGGGGGCACAGAGTGGCTCAAAACCAAAGCTTCCGCTTTTCTGTCGAGACCGTTTTCGTACTTGAGAGGGCTTTCAATTCGAACATTGATGTTTGTTGATTTTAAAGAGCGATTCCTTAGATATGATCGACGCATTATCAGCATACTTAAATTCGGGATCCAGTTTCCGTAGTTGTTAAGAGTTGAGCGCCATATGAGAAGACTGTAAGCCTCCTCCGATGTAAGAAAACGAGCTCAATTGAGACTCAAGAGAGCGCGTGATGTGAGCTTCGAGATCGAACGAAGTACATATGTACCTATATACAAATACATATAGAACGGATTACATTAGAAGTGATTGAATATTTATATGAAGATTCATTTATTTGTCATTTCCGCAAGATACTGTTTCACTACAATTGAGACATATGGTCTTAAACGTATATTCACATTTCACACATTACAACTCGCGAGTTTGCTGATGGATACGACGCAGGTGCGGAGCGTGGCGTGGTATAGTGTGCATTTCGCACCGCATAATTTGCACATACAGTCGTTATCCGGCTCATGGAAGACGTCTTTCAAACACATTTGATGGTCACGATATGACGATTTGTTTTGTTCACGTCACTCCATTCATCTGTTCGCATTGCATCGGTCACGAAGAACTCTAAGTCAACGCTAGCGAACTTTTATTCGTACAATGCCTAAAGTCATTGTAAACCGAAGTCTCAGGGAGTGCGAACCTCTTTTTCAAATCATCGACAGAGTGGTGCGTCGGCAAGGAGATAAACCAGACGGTTTCTCCTCGAGACCACAAGGTCCATTATGTACTCTCCTCAGAAACATTGGCTTCGCTCTGTCGAGTGTCGCTAGCTTAGGTTCGGTTAGGTACTCCCGTACGACATAAATGCCGGATGCGGCCGATGGTCCGATCCTCAGGTTGAACAGTCCGATTGCTGTTTTGGTCGACAGCTCCCTTGGTTTGTGGATATTGTTCTTGGCTGTCATTGCTGTCCTTAATCTGTCTTCGATGTGTTTGAAGTAGGTTCGACATAGTTAATTTCAAATAACAGAAATTGTGTACGAATTTCATTTCTTGACCACCGAGTTTCAGGCAGTCTCACCTCAGTCTTTCTTTCGTTAATCTCTGAGCCGATCTCCCTCACGTATTGGTTGAGAGCCGCCAGCGCTTGTTGTACCGGGAAGTGGGAGCGGGATGTACTGAGCACGGCGATGTCGTCGGCGTACATGACACGCTCGCGCGGTTCAACTCCGTCGTCTACTGGGTTTGCTTGAGGGACAGCCCCCATGATCTAAACAATTCTTCCGCTGAAGTAGGCTGGTCTCTCAGTTCTCCACACATATCTTCAGATTCTGTCAGTTTTCCATCCCCGTTGGAACAATGTTCAGGCACATAAGAGATCGCGTCATAGGACAAACGGCGCAGCCAGGGATGGAATTACTTCCTCCAAGAATTTTAAGTAAGGTTCGCGCGGCATTATGAGGCTTAAGGCCATAGAGAGCTCCACTCGGAAGGTTACCGAATACTCTACTCTGCTATATTTCAAGTGGTGCTGTGCACGTGAGCGTGATGATATCCAGTCTCTTCATCTTTTTAGCGTTGTTTTCTGTCGGCTCCTGCCAAGGTGCGATTACATCCGCGGTGATTCTCATATTGTGAGTTGCTAGAGATAATTCAAGTATGGTTCTTCACTGCACCCAGATGACACGGCTCTCGAAAGACGGAGCATGCACCGAACGAGCTCCAAAGGCCCAAAAATCGACATTGCTTTGAAATGGAGAAGGTTTCCCTGTGCCTATCACGGACTGTGGTACGAAGTCAGCCTCTGCTCCGTAGAAGACGTTTGTGTTCGATTCCGGACTCCCAAGGAAGAACACGAATTCAAATACAGCGAAAAGTTCCCGCTTGTTTTCTGGACTTCTTATACCGTTGAAATTCAGGCATTCTGTGAAGGCACTGGATATCAGCTATGGAGTGTCCGGAAAATTCATACCGGTCCAGGAGGTAACTTCTCGGCACAACACTAGATTCGAAAATTTGATAATCACTCACAGCTAAGTTTAAATCATATTTAGTGTCTTAATTTAAAACGAATTTCGTCTCTTTCTCTAGAGAATTCGTGCCTATGCGAGAAGTGAAATCTGTGGGCGGGAATCGGAAAGCAATCGTAAGCTGGCAACGACTTCCGACGCAGTTATTGGACGTGGTCGACTATGTGGAGATCTCGGTGTGCCACAACACTTCGTACAACTGCATGGAGATCTTTAAAGCAAGTCCGAATTCGGTGAGAAACTGAATCTGAAATACTCGGAATCATGGAGAAGCTCAACACAGATCCAGCTCATTTATGTTGTAAGGAGAATCACGATGAGAGAGGAATTTCAATCTAATTCATTTCCCAGGAAGGATATACGATCGAACGACTTTCAACTGGTGTCGAATACACGGCAGATGTTTCCCTCTATAAAGAATCCGACGGGAAAACTTACAGGAGTCGACCAGTGAGGACGGAGTTCATCACTGATCCACCCGAAGGTCAGTCTCCTATCCGTTTTTTCTCTCGGACGGAGACTCGTGCTCATTTACAGAACAAATCAACCGCTTTTCAGTCAAAGAGTTCCCGCCCGTCGAAGATTTCGTGGTGCGCGTGGTCAGCAACGATCAAGACGTGGACTTGGAGCTTAAGTACACCAAGGTTAGGATATATCTGAGGCAGTGCCGCTAGTTCAGACCGAACAAACTCTTCCACACGATTGCGTGGTCTAATGCTATTTTTAAAACTCCCAGCCGAGAGGACCCAACGAGGCAGACTTCAAAGGCGTGATGATCAATGTCTACGACAAAGCAAATTTCGCGGTCGTGGAAAATCTTCAGTCTGACGAAACTAACATCAGAATAAAGAACCTGCCTTTCTTCGCTCATTTCACCGTGAAAAACAGAGCTCTCTACGAAGACGCCGACGATCTGGTCGAGTCTGTTGAGGTTTCCGAAGCCATCGTAACAGGAACTGGAAGTCAGTAATGTCCGGAAAGCCTTCAAAACAATTGAGTTGAATTCGATTTTGATATGGGTAGTTCTTCAGAACTTTGACCTGTTCCAGTTTTGCCCGCTAAGCCTCGCATCGTGGAGATGATGTCAATCAACAAAAGCTCGGTTTTCATCCGCTGGTCGAATACCGCTCATAGATCAGTGGACTTTTCGTACAAAATCTTGCTCACAGATAATACCATGGTGGACATCAACACGCCGAACGCTGAATATGCGCTGATAGAAGGAGACCTTGACCCGGATCTCGTCTATAATGTCACCTTCGTCACTCTCCTGTGGTACAACAATGTAACGAAATTGTTGTCTGTAGATCGAGGGCAAGTCAGGATGCTCCCTGAAGGTAAGATAAAGGATCTTACTCAGCTTCTGATGGATGAATGATGGATCTTGGAACTTCGAGCTGATTCAAGTCGTCGCAATATTCGGATTCTTACATTCTCGCATTCATCCCCAGACGCTCTAATCCCGTATTTCACGGTGGACGATATTTTGGGCAACCATATTTATCTTCGATGGAACGTCACACTCCCGGACTCGAGCCAATATTGTCACATCTTAGTGACATATTGTCAAAAGGCCGACAAATGTTCGATGACGATCGTATCTGATTTGACCGAAACATCAGCAAGCTTCAAAATCAAGCCTTTCGAAAATTACAACATCACGATGAATACGACCTGCGTCTTCGCCCCGGAAATCACTTCGTTCGCTGTTTCTGAAACACAGAACATCTTCACAGCAGCTCGTGAGTACTCAAACTCCTATCTAGGCGAAGATTTGCGGTCAATAGCAAACTACATTTTGATGAGGGAGCTATTTTTATTCAACACATAAAAGAGGCGTGACAGAGGAGTCAGGAATTACTTGAAGCGCCGGATTCCAGGTCCCCCCGCCGTGTCAGAACTCAATGGAGACGCCCCTGATGTCAGTTCATTGGACGTTTTCTGGACTACCGGTCGATTTTACACATCGGGTTACAAAGTCCGATACTCACTCGCCTCGGAAAATTCTTGGAAGGAATCGGATACTTCTATGACTAGTTTCAGAATCGTCGGCTTGGAATCCTCCACCGCGTACAACGTTTCGGTTCTTCCTTACTCGATGTACGGAGATAAAATACTCTTGGGACCATCTCGGACTATCACGCTTTTGACCAGGGGACAAGGTTTGTATCGCCAGTGCAGCTTGCCCTTACGTTTCGAGTATTCGGAACAGGGTTCCGCGAACTTTTTCGTTTTTTTATCCTCTCCTCGGTCCTGAACACGGCCTCACCGAGCTTCCGGACCAACTAGGTGAAGACTCGAACTATTAGCTTGACAATCGTTGATGGAAAACGCGAATGACTGTGTCTGGGCTAGTTCTCAACGACTTTACCTTCGTTCAGGATGCTTGACGAACAATTTCAGACTTCTTTTGAGTTTGTCGACTCGTGTTCATGATTGCTCTGAGAGTTTCAATTGAAGACTAACATTCTCTCTTCACAACCCACGGAAGTTCCCCCAGAGGTCACTGAGCTCGTCGCCAAACAAGTTCCGTTCACGATGACGGTCGAAGTTGAGTGGAAGGCTCCCCCATACTCGGAAGGCCCATTAGGGTTCAGGGTCATGACCATATGTCCCGACTCTCGGAAATTGTAAGTTCTCAGTGGAAATATTTCAGCTTTCTCAAGCCTGAATCTGTGAGTTTGAAACTCTGCCAAGAAATGAAGCGGATTCTGTCTCAAACGGATTCGGATTTCTATTCTCGGAACCGATAACAGATATGGGTTTCAATTCAAGCTGGACAAATGAAACCAAATTGATGTTCGCTGCTCAGGACAGACCTTCCATGCGTCGTGTTTGCTCAATAACAGTTCAGAGTTACAACCCCGAGTCTCGTCAACCAATGTGGCTCAGCCCAAGCGTTCATACCAGCTTCGATCTTCAAAGATTACGTGAGTTGCCGCCTCGCTGAAACGATATTGTTAGCGATTAGGAGCCAGAAAGTTGAGATGTTCATCATTTCGTTGTTTTCAAGCACCGCCTGTGGGAGCTGAAGCCGTATTTGTGGCCGATGGGAAGTATTTGATCAAAGTCACACCTCCGCAAGTTGACGGTGTAGAAGAGTTTGAGTACCAGGCTTCCAACGACTTGAAGTTTTCTGAACGTTACAAGACGAGAGAATTCCTGGTCGAAGAAAATAGATTTGACTCCAAAGTTACGTACGCCTTGCGAGTGTGCATCAACGATCTATGTGGTGGAATCTACGTCCTGGTTTTCGAAACCAACACCGGTCGTGAGTTTCAACTTCTTGTTTCGAGGTATTGACAAATAGATTGACATTACAACGAAAGCGACTCTTTTGATATTCATCTTCCAGCACCCGGCCGTGTTTCCAACATTTCGGTGGGAATCGAGGAAATAACCACCATAAACGTCACGTGGTCGAGACCGAGGCACCCAAATGGTCCAATCGATGGCTATTTGGTGGATGTCACAAATAGAAATGATCAAAACGAGGTACAAACGTTCCGAAGAGGACCACAAGAAACATTCCTAGTATTCGAGGCACACAAAGAGTACACAACGTGAGTTCGGCTCAAAATCCCAGGTAAAGGAGTTTGGCACCCAAAGAGGCTTGTCAAGCTCAGAATTACCTCCCTTCCAGCTACGAAATTGCGGTTCGAGCCTTCAACTACGATAAAGTAGATCGCAATCGACTCAAACCGGGCGAAGATGTCATCGAATCGATCGAAACCGAAGGAACAGGTGAGCTCGGGTCGTCCTAGGGGAACGAAACGAAAGAATGGAGCGAATAATTCGCCTCAACATCGAAACACTCAAAGATTTCCACCCATAGTACCACGTGCACCTATCGGAGTATCGGAAGGTGTCGTTCATGGCCGAAAAATCATCGCGTGGAACACGGAAGCAAACGTGAAGTTCAACATAGCGTGTCACAAGATCAACGCGACTGCGGTCCCATTGCAAAGATGGACCGTTCTGCTCAGTCGAAATCCTTATCTTGAACTTTCGGCTCTAGCGCCCTTCACTGAGTACGTCTTGAGAATCTCAAGTTGTATCGACGCCGCGGGAAACAAGTGCGGCGCATCGACTGTCTTCATCGCCCAAACAGACGTGGGATGTGAGTAGCGATTTGGCTTGCATTGTTGAGATCATGACCGTTCATATTATATTGTTTGCTCTCAAAATCTGAGACGTCTCAAATCTTGATACATTTCGCCGTAGATCCGAGTAGCCCCAACGTGCAATTGCTCACTCACAACGAAACCCATATTTCGTTCCGCTGGTCTCTACCAAGTCAAACCAACGGTCCGATTAACGGCTACGAATACGCTTATATCAAGAAAGCACAAGACATGAGTCCATCGAATTGGGTTTCGACCGAGGACCGCTCAGCGACAGTCGACGAGCTCGAGGAGAACACCGAATACATTTTCCATGTTCGAGCCTATAAAACAAACTCTGGAGACGAGAAACTTTTCTCACCCGTTGGCGTGCTGGAGGCGAGAACCAATGACGGTGAATTCTTGCTTTCTGTGAAATTACAAGTATTTACTCATCCGCATTGATAGGTTTCTCTCGGCGAGCGCATCACGGTCCCTGTTTCAACTGTTTTCCTCTTTTTCCAGGTGGAATTGGAAACACGCGCTCAGTATTGGTGGCGGCTTCGATCTCGATGGCCATTGTGGGCTTTGCAGCGGTGGCGTTCGTCGGTTACAAGAAATTTGGTTATGCAGTTATTCATAACCACTCATGATTCCGAAGAGCTTCAAGTGCAGTCTCAGAAATTACTGAAACCCTGCCTGAAGAGGGGACTGCTGATCATCGCATCGAAAACTTTTCGTTCATCTGTCGCACTCAAAGCTACAGCATCGCGGTCGCCCTTATTGGCTCTGTTAGACGAAACTGTTTGAGCCTATCTTTGGAGATCAAAGTGATTATTGAAAGTGGATCTACATTGATCTCTTGGGCATGATGAATACCGACCCGGACTCATACTATGTACTTGAGCGAAAGAAAACACGAATAAAAAGATGAAAAAAAAATCCACGAGAGAAAAAATCGCGAGACACTGCGGTCAAGGTTCTTGCTTCACCATATCCTGGCGAGACCGGGTTCATTTTCTTGATGATTGTGAATTTTCGGAGAACGGATCGAATTCGGGAATGTTTAGAAGGTTGGACGAAGGAAGACACAGTCGTCTCTCACAACACACTCTTCGATCTCAGTTTTTATTCTTGCAGAACGTGCATGCGGCGCATTCGCCTGCGATGGAAAGGGCTCTCGCGTTAGAGCATTTGAAGTACGCCGCGCACAATAGCATTTGGAATCTCACAATCAGATAGAAATTTCTAGGAATATTTGACAATGATGTACCGATGGTGAAACTCCACGCAGCGTTCAGAAGTAGTCTGGATTTGACTTTGGCTCGGCCATCCATGGGACTCGAGTTGTCCGTCGTTGTGGCCATTGGAAATGCAACTTTCAAAAGTTCCGAAACAATAACAAGACGTGAAGAGGATTACGCGCTGGAACACCCTCGTTCAAAACCGGGGATCAGCGTGGCTCTAGTGGATACGGATGGATCCTAGGCCTAAAAGGCAAACAGATGAGGAAACGAATGAGTGCATGGTTGACTGAATCACTTGTTCTGGCACTTTGAACCAGCTTTGTGAGTGCGAGATGGGCTTGTTTGCAGTGAAATCAACTCAGTGTTCGTTGATTTTTATCGGTGCACTCTTCGCCTTTGTTCGTTCTGAAGGTGAGTACGAGTGATCGATCTGAATGTTTAAAAGAAAACAAGAAGTTTCTGGCTAATTGACTCGAAATCCTGACTTCAGAAGAGGTATGGAACGCGCAACCTCGATGGGAGGCGAAAGCGTCAGGACCCAAGCTGTCCCTTCGGTTTCTATGGAAGCCCGCTCCTTGCGACGAGAACTTCGAGAGGACCTATTATTTCGATGTCTGCGATATGAAGTCGAGGTGCAGTGCTTTCAAATCCGATCGCAGTGAGAATGGCAATATCACTCTTCAGCATGAAGGTTTCGATTTCTTATACTGGAGCAAGTATGAAGTTCAGGTGCGGATGGAGTGCTCAACCGGAGAAGACTTCGTCTTGAAGCCGTTTCCGATTCAAACTGGACCCGGAGGCAAGTCTGACCGTGCGAATACTTAACTCTCAACCCCATACAGGTTCACGAGAATCAGTCAACGGATGAAAAAGTTTCAATTCGAGAATAACTTCCCTGCCTCGGAAAAGTATTGAGAAAGGCATTGAGAGTTCTTTTTGCGTTCTTAAGAATTGCTCCCCATGGACGACCTGACGGTCATTCCTCAGGAAAACAGTGTCGTGATTGGATGGAATCTCACCGAGTTAGAGAAAGAACAAGACGCTGCGACTCATGTTTCGATGGAAATCTGCAGAGCAGACAACCACTCGGTCTGCTCGAGCCCCTATAGCGTACCTAAATCCGAGGTGCCTACACGTTCCAATTCATTCGCCGATCAGGAAATTTTGCATACGTAACTCTGAAACTGCGATAAACATTGAGCGAGATCAGTGTTCCATGTCATTCCTTAATAATTCAGAAAGACTACGAGATCTTCGACTTGATGGCTGGGTCGAGCTATACAATTAAGGCTCGAATGTCCAGGCTCGAGAAAAAGACTACATATTGGAGTGAACCTTATACAATGGACTTCAATACGAAAGCTGACAGTAAGTTTGGCGCTGTCCGAATCCTCGGGCAAGCCTCGAGAGAACGCGATTTCACGATAAGATCACATGATCTGAGGGGGTTCCAATTTTGCGGATTAAGGAGCAGACTTTGATCCGGAATTCCAGAGAATCACTATCGTCCAGTTTGGAATGTCACCGTGGATGTTACGGAGTACTTGAACGACGCAACAGTAAATATATCCTACCTGAAGGTGAGTCTTTGGAGTTGATCAAGAAAACCGAGAATGTATTGAGTTCGATGCGATTTTGTTCAAAAACTCTGAACTATCCGACTGATTCCAGCCGGATGAAGCTGCTGCTGACTTTTGGGGTGCGGAAATCTGGTTCACGGTTACGGGCGGCATTTCTCTCGAGAGACGGCGCACGCAAGCTCTCCCGTATGTCATCGAGGGTCTGCCGTTGTTCTCGGAGCTCACGCTACATGTCAAAGCTCTCTACAAGAAGGATCGAGAATTCATCAGCTCAGAACCCGTTGACGTCGTGTTCGTCATCGGAGGCGGGGGTGTGTAGTACTACCGGAATCGGAAATTGTTCCTCAGATAGACATAAATGACCCGTGCGAATTTTTCTAATTTGTCAATTGATTTTTCAGAAATACCGAAGCCAGTGATAAAAACATTGATGCCGATCGATGGCCAAACCTTGCTCATACAATGGGAACATCCTCCGAAAGAGGGAGCAGAGATACACTACATCGTTTCATGGGGACCGGCTCCAGACTCCGTGGAAGTAGAGGAAAACGATGACAGTTTTGCGATAATTCAAGGTTTCGAGCCGGACAAGACGTACAACTTCACAGTGATTATCCACGTCGAGTTTTACGAACACATTCTCAGAAACGTATCGGAGCCCAGACTTCTGACGATGCCGTCAGCGAGTGAGTGTTTGAAGATTCTTTCCCGAATTTGAGGATCATGGCAAGCTTTCTGATTATTTCTTTTGAAAATTTAGGCCTCGACTACCTGATAATTCTCAACAATTTCTTATCAGTAAAATATCTCCACAGATGCGCTGATACCTGAGGTGAGAGTGACGGGCATCACAAAGCTCGGCATGAGTCTTCTTTGGGATGTTAATCTTCCTAAAGATCCGAAACAGTGTAAATTCTCGGTCGAAGTTTGCCCGCTCAGTGGAAAATCAACATGTTTCTTGTATGGTGACCTCCCTCACGACACCAGATCGCTTCTCGCTGAGTTTTATCCTTTCGAAAAACACAATGTGACGGTGCGCACCGCTTGCCGGTACTTCGGCTCGGAGCCGGTGACAGCGATTTCTGAAAGCCTGATAGTATTCGCTGCAGACCGTACGTGGATTCATGGTTCTTCGCGATTGCAGCCTTTGAACTTGCTATGATAAACATATTTCATATCATCGGAAGAAGGTGTCTTCCCCTCTTAGCTGATTTTCTCATTCCCTAAAGCCCCCGGTTCGGTTAAGAATCTGAATGTTCGACAAGAGACCTATTCCTGCTGGATCAACGTCACATGGAAAGCTCCAGAACACGATGAGAGCCATCCCTTGAAGTACAAAGTCGACATTGGAGGCGACATCGCGAAAACCATCTCCATGTGAGTGTGAAATTCATACTCATGAAATACACATTCGTGATGAATCGAACGAGATCGGTAGAAGCATCAGCAAGGATCGAAATGTCCAGGAGTCATCCTTCAAAATTCAAACCGTAGGATCACCAGAGAGACGAGCACCCGTGTGAAAGTGCCGGCGAAGTCCTGGTATCGTCTATCCATCGGAGTTCGAGCTCTCTTTGACTTGTCGGAGGATTCCCTAGAAAACGGAGGACCTGTCACAGTGCGCTTCCTGAATTTATCGGGAATCCGTGAGTGAAGCTTCGCTGGGTCAAGCTCTGATAATGATTCCTACTCTTTTTCAGAGATGAAATTGAATGATTGCATTAGTGATAATGTATTCGAATACTCACAGCGCTTCCTACAAACGTCAAGGGCCCCACTCTCACCGGGGATCTCTACGAGTTCGAAGTTGTCCCAAGAGACACAGTTGAAGGGATAAGGTTCACCTATCAGGTGGCGAAAGAGGATTCCGATTTCTCGGACGAATACAGCAGTGAAGGCCTGGTCCCTTTCCGAGAATCCAGACCATATGCACAAATCAACATGAAAGCGCGTGTTTGTAATGATGGTCTATGCAGCGCTGAATATTTGTTCAAATTCACAACAAACGTCGGCAGTGAGTTGGAATATTCCTTCAATAGTTGGCGATCCATCTGATTTCTTAACTTTGACTTTTGAGCTGGGGAGGCATGAGAGATCCGAAACTCCACCCCCGTTCCCAGAAAAGGAGCAACAGAAAAGAGATTCCGTTCCAGAACCGAGTGGAGTCCAATCTCTGGAAGCAGAAGTGTACGGAATGACAAACATTCGCGTGAAATGGGACTCTCCAGAAGAGCTAAGCGGACCTTTAGATGGATATCAGGTCACGGTGTTCGACGAGGAGGAAGAGTATCCCGCGACGGAGATAGTGAAAGCGAATTCCCACACATTCTCTTCAACAAAAGAGCATGGGCTGTAAGTCATCCAAAGTCGAATACACATTCCTCGATCATGAAAACCTTTCCCAGTTAGATTTGCCTCCCTGACTCTTCCACATCTTATATATATCCATTATAGATATTATATAAGGTTCGGGTCGAAGCGTTCAACGAAGATCTGTACGGCGGGGAGAAGAAACTCGGCAAAGCTGTGTACAGATACGTCGAGACGTCGGGGACACGTGAGTGACATGCTACAGGTTGAGAGACCAAACGGTTGTTGAGACTTCTCGTCGTTCTTGCCTCTTCCACGCTCACCATTTCCCCCACAGATCCTCCACCGCCGCGAAAAATAATGGAAACCAAGTTTCTCAACGGAACTGGTTTCAAGTGGCAGATTCCGAACGAGAACGAATTCAAGGTTGTCCGATACCGCGTGTTGGCTATTCATATGGGTTCCTATAATGTTCCTGAAGATGAGAATGAAAATGTCACCGAATTGGCTGTCACCGATCCAAGCCTCGGATATCAGAACCTGGAGCCGGAATCCTACTACATAGTGAAGATTTCGAGTTGTTCCAACATCACCGAGGCCTCGTGCGGAAGGTTCTCGCAAAGTTTCCAAATCTACACTGGCGTCGGATGTGAGTAAAGTTCCACTAGCTGACAATGATTGCTATCATACAGAATGGAGAAGGAACTGAGCTCCGATGGTCGGAATGATCAGAGACTCCGATGATGCAGAGTTCCATGTGTTCCCGCGTTTTCTCAAACTCGAGTTTACATCGCGCAGATCCATCTGCTCCTGAGGCTCAACTGGTTCGAAAAAAAGCGACAGCTATAGTCATCCGATGGCTCAAGCCAAAGAAACTCGCGGGTCCCATTCATGGCTATGAAGTGGCGATAATCAAATCCACCGAAGACGTCTCAGCTGATGACTGGAACGACTGCTCTCCGGAAAAGCTTGACAGAGAGTTCAGGGAACTAGACGAAGGCACCGAGTACACTATCTACGTGCGCGCATACAATATCGATAAGAACAACATCTATCTCCGATCACCGAAGTCAACCCTACATGTCGCAACAGGTTGGCTAATCGATTTGTCTTTCAAGCTTCCCCATATCCAAGTAGCGACACAGTATGGACAGAGGCATCAATACATAAATGTATATCCGGAATATCAGATGCGATTCCGGTAGACATCGCTGCAAGACCGTATTCCTGGGGTTCTTACCGGCAAGCGATTCTTGGGGTCTCATCCACTGAATTCTCAGATTCCAGGCTTACAAGAATCGTTTTTATTTGAAGATTCCTGTGGTAAATCTTTGATCTGGGAAGTTCTCTTCGCCGTACTCGGCCTGGCCGCCATCAGCGCCGTGCTCTACGTCATATACATCAAATACAAGAAAGAACACCCGTGAGTAAATATCTGGTTCTGAATTCTACTAACTACAAGTCGTTGTCTCGAATGGTGGTCCCAAAATTCACATATATATGTGTGTCTGTATGGTTGCATCTCAGAAATCTTCTTGATTCTCTGTTCTCTCGATCTTTTTCTGAAGAGATGAGCTGGAAATCGTTATGGGAGAGGAACCCGTGGCCATGGAAGAGAAAGTCGTCATGAACGAGGAATCAGTGCTCCCGTGAGAGGGGTTGGGATGTATAATATGTTTTGCGGGAATTTCATGGAATAAATCAAGAAATGGGAGGAACGCCTCCAAGATAAATGTCTTGTTATCTAACAACATCACTTACCTGTGAACTCGAAAATTAATTCATGAGAACTTCGGGCTTCGAAATTACCAAATCGGAACATTCCATGTGGTTTCTCATCATGGGAATTCAGATCTAGAACACATCGGCGAGAGGCCGAATCATTGCGGATGTCGTGCCGGGAATCTGTGAGTTTCAGATGATCACATATCTCAGCTGATTCGATTGGCGTGGAAAATCTTGAGGTTATTCTGTAAGGCTTGAGAACCCAACATCCACGAAGATTATCGGGTCGTTATGTGGGAGCTCGACACCCTCTCCCAATCTCCCAAGCACCGAGTCACGAGATGCGACCATCTTGATTATGAAGATCCTGGATCACTGGAACGGTCAAGGTAGGACCCGGGCATGCGAGCGGAAAGATGATCGGCGTCGAGCGGAAGTTGTTCTGCATCTGTCATCTTACAGCAGGGGTCTGTAAAAAGAATCGCATTGAACAATTTCGCAACAGATTGCGGCTCAGCTCGGTCTTCCGAAGTCGCAGAGGGCTTCAGCTGCCCCGAGAAGTCCACGCTGACGACGCGCTCCACGAACCCGGCTCGAGTAAAACTTCGAAGTGCGCAGCGATTTTGACAAAAGATGCAGGTTATCCAGTTCTGCGCTTTGCCTTGCCGTGGAACCCTCCGTCATCATGAAAGGGTTCCGCAAAGATTTTCGCTGAACTCTCGAATGTCTTCTCCTGATCTCTCACGGTTGGATCAACGGCGAGTTAATGTGAATAAATTTCAGTGATCGTTTCATATACTGACAGAAAACCTCGTTTGACATGATGTTTCATATCAACCATCATATGTTCGATATGAGCTTGGTGCGAAGTTTATTGACCAAGAATCTATAAACTTTGCGCAGCGTGGAAATCGAGGGGCGCTGCCAAGGGAAGGTTCGATTCAATGCTTCAGGATGGACGGAGAGAAATGGGGGTTTCGATTGCTCCTATTTTCTGACGGATTCGACGGAGAGCTTCTTGCGGCTAGCAGAGAAAATGATGACACAATGCGTCATGGAAGAAGTATTCTCCGCGGATTTTCAGGGAACGCCAAGCTACCTCGAGATCAGCCTTCTCGGCGAGCCTCACGTTCCGCACAGCCCTGGTTCGGCATCACAGAGCGCATCGTCCTCCACGGAGCTTGAAGTGGAAGGTGAAATGGAAACTGGTTTTGTCTCCTGAGCTGGGAATGACGTCCTAATCTGCCGAGAGATTTCCTGCGAAACGAAAACGTCGACACCGTTTGCCTACAGCTCGAGGCGGCCGGATTCCGAATAGATTCTCTATCTCTTGAAGCGCTCCTCTCAAGAACGAGGAGTATTAAACCTAAACCCTCTCGATTTGAGAGCGCTGTCTATTAATCCGCAAGGCGTATCATGGAGCATTGTTGTCCCGACTCACGAAACACTCAATCAAGTTCGGTGTCAGCGGGCTCCTGAGAATGTCGAATTCATTGATTTTGACCGTTCTCGCCTCATTGTGTTTGGCATCTGCTGCGAGAAGTAAGTTTTTCTTCCGAACCTCATCCAACGCCCGCTCCAGGAATTCATCCATAGAGTTTTCATTTTCCGTTCCATTCTCCTCAGCCATCGACGGCAGAAATTTCAGAGGGAAGGCTGTTGTGACTTCGAAAGGACCTCACATGATAATACGATTGAGTTGGAAGGATAGGCTCGAATGTAGATATGGAATGAAGCCGCTCTACGAGATCGTCTACTACGATGCTCAAGACGCGGCCACTACCATTGAAAGGAAATATCCGAACAAAACTTTAACCATCGAAAGTCCTCTTGAGGAGCTCGGTCCTCTGAATATCTTGTTATGGAAAAAGAACAAGATACAAGTCTTGGCGGACTGTCCCATGAGACACGAAGTCGAGAGATTCGTGCTGAACGACATGCCTGGCGGTGAGTTTGCGACTCTCTTCTCGGCGGTTACCAAAGGTTCCTCCAAAACAAAGCCGGCGGCGCACGTGGAACGAATAACCTTTCGCGTATTTCAAATCTGCTCCTCGATTGCTTTCGAAATTCCTTTCACCGTCCAGAGCTGCTTCCCGTCGAAAGCATCGATTTCGAGCCACAGCAGACCGGTGGTGTTGTCACGTGGACGTTGAGCAAGCTCCAGAACGCGGCGACTCACGTCTTGGTCAAGACATGCCCATCCTGGGAAGATGAGAACTGCACCCATGAAACCGCGCTGCCCATAAAACAGGTTCGCAAGAGTGGAATGTCAACTCCGAGCGTTTCAGAGAAGTCTTCTATTTCATTTGAATGTCCGCGGATGAGCCAAGATATTAACACTCGCTTCGCATCATGAAGATCCTTTTTTTTATGATTACAGATGAACTACACGGTCGAGGATTTGAGGCCTGGAATCAGAAGAACTGTATTCGTTCGTCTTGAGAACAGACAGCGAAGGGGAGGATCATATTACAGCGATTTCATGAAGAAGACCATCGAAGCCTTGCCTCCGCCAGGTACTTTTTCGACGGAAATCGATAGCATCTCGAGTATTGACTGTGACATCCAGCGGCTCTATTGACAGAGTTCGTTCGGACGGTTTTTCAGAGGACGCATTCCCTCCGATCGAGAATCTCGCTGTGGAAGTTGTTCGACATGGTAATGATGATTCCGATGTAAATATTTCGTACTCCAAGGTAAGCAGCTCCATTCCGTGGGCACTGGAGCTTCGCATCCCCTCAACTTTTCCATCTCGATTGGATAACAGACCAAGTATCTGAATGGATCGATTGAATTTCAAGCCCGAGAACATCCCGTCTGGTTTGGTGTGGTGGGGAATAGAGGCACGGATCGTCGACACAGTCGGAAACATCGTACTCAAAGACTTCCGGACACAAGATCTGAATTTCATGAAGACGGAACTGAATCTTTTCAATGATATGACTGTCGGGGTCCGAGCGATCTACATTTCCAACGATGACCAAGTGCTGTCCAAGGAGAGGACCTGCGACTTCTACACCGGAATCGGCCGTAAGCTTCTCCCACAAAGCCAAAGAATCTGATTCCCCGGAGAATTGCGTCCGTTTCGGGACATCTCGCCGAAATTTGTCCAAGTTGAATAACAGCTACTCGTTCGCAGATCTGGCGAAACCTGAGTTTCGCGTGGACGCTATCGACGACACAAAAGCTCTCGTTAGATGGACGCATGCGCCAAAAGATAGTTTTGAGACGAACTTCACTATATCTTGGGATGGAGGAAATCAGATGGAAGTTCTCATGTCCAAGAAAACCTATGCAGTCATCGACGGCCTCATCTCCGGGCAAAAGTACGATGTGAATATCACAGCTCACATAGTTCACGAATCTCGCAGATTCGAGAACACGTCAGATACCAAACCCGTCACGATACTCCCGAAAGGTTTGCGCCCATTTATTGCTCTCCTTGACAGTGTCTCTGTTCTGAATTGAAATTTTTTCACCCGTTTGAAAACCATTCCATCAATGGGGAGACAAATCCATTCGCTCGATTCTGACTCAAAACTCGACACGAACAAACTCCCAACTGATGTTTGCAGATGCTCTCAAACCTCGAGCTTCGTGCAAGAAAGTCGCACCAGAAGGTATGGAGATAACATGGGAGGTAGTGATGCCAGACGATCCGAAATACTGTCGATTCGCTGTTCGTGTTTGCCCAGAGAGAGTTTCGGCTCATTGTTTGCAAAGATTTCCCTTATTCAACGAGCTGAGGACTGCGAGAGTAGACTTCTTCCCGTTTGAAAATCAGACGGTCGAAGTGGTGAACACTTGCAACTACTATCACGACGTAATCGTAACGAAAGTGTCGGATCCTCTGCTGACCTTCGGAGCATTCAGTGAGTCGCAATTAACACTTCATTCCTGTAAATCTCGGACGGATGAATATGGAAGTCCGAAGAGAGCATTCCTGAAAATTTCTCACTTCACCGATTCATCCGCTATTTTCAGAACTGTCCGCTGTGAAGAATTTGAGTGTCAATCCGCTCAGCGAAACAACAGTGAAGATAGACTTCGAACAAATAGAGGAGGAAGCTCGATTCGTTGAAGGATATAAGGTTCGGTGGTCACTGCAAGGTACGAATTCATCGCAAACGAAGGATTACAAAACCAATGGAACCGGTCTCGTTTTGTCCTCCCTCGAGCCGACGTCGACGTACGACATATCAGTGGCTCCGTTCACGAGTGAAGAAAATCAAGGTCTGATCGGCTTCGAATCCCAAGCGAAGGTCCTCACTTTGTTACCCGGTGAGTCCACTTCCAGTGCCGTGAGAATCGGCGACCGAACGCACGAGTGGAGATCGATACCAATAATTCGCAACCTGTAACATATTTGCAGCGCCGCCAAAAGTCACGGATCTCAGTGCGAAACAGAGCTCCATGAGTTATCATGTGTTTCTCGTCTGGAACATGCCTCAGTATGCGTTCGACATATTCTACGAAATCGATGCTACTTGTGGAGCATGGACGCAAAACTAGTAAGTTGTTTCTCCCGAATGTCAGGTATGAGATTGATTCGAGAGATTTGGATTGTCTGACAGATCTTCTGATAAGCAGACGAAGCTGATAGTTGGAGTTGAGAATAACTTTCTGGAAATGATTTGAAAATTGGGACTGACATTGATTGTCCTGACATTCTTGCTTACCTGTTGCAGTACAACAGATTCGACCAACTTCAATGTGACTGTAACAGCGGATCACGGAGAAAACTGCACGTTTGCCGTGAAGGCCGCCACCAACGTTTCTTCACAACCCAAGAGAACCGCAGAAGCAATGAAGACCGTGATCACATTCGAAGGCCTAGGTGAGATACCACAATCGTTGGAAATTCTTTGCAAGGCTCGAACAACAACCGAAATGACTTCTTACTCCCCTTCAGAGCCACCGCAAGAGATCAGGATGAAAGGATGCGCTGTCAAATTCAAGTACGATCTTGAAATCGTTCCCCCGGAGAGCGCGAAGTCGCTCGAGATCCGCTACCAGTTTGCAGAAATCTCAAAACCTTACAAATACCTCTTGGAAGACAACTCCATATCTTACACGGCCTATCGTAGTGGCGTACCGATTGAAGTGAAAGCAAGAATTTGCTATGAAGGCGTCTGCAGCTCGGACAAGAATCTCAAATTCATGACAAATAGCGACGGTGAGTTTGAAAATGGAAGTGAAATCACATGAATCCGAGTGGAAATCACTGGTCTTATACATATTATTGAGCACTGTTGTATGATCGAAATATATGTACACAATTTTACCGCTTCCCCGCAGCTCCCGGGGCGGTCGACTCCATGAACATGACCATTCGAGAAAACACGAACATTTTGATGCAGTGGAACAAACCTTCGATTACTCTTGGACCCATCGACGGTTACATGATCAACATCAGGGATGAGGAGACGAAAATTATCACAATCGTGGAGCTACCAGGCAATGAGACGTCCTACACTTTCGAATCCGATAAAGAACATGTCGAGTAAGTCTCGCGGTCTGCTGGTGGATCTCGATGGTGCGAAACCCTCTTTTCCTTGATCTCGGATGCTGCGCCGGACATTCGAGTGCGAATCATGGGTCGACGATGTTTTCATTCCAGATACAGAATCGAATATTTCGCTTTCAACAAAGATCGCTGCGTGCCCGGAAGATTCCTCGGCGCAGTCTCCACGAGAAACTTCCTGACCAGCGGAGAAAGTAACATATTCCAAACAATGTGCAGGAAATAGAGATGTTCCCCATGTAAATTCCGAGAATATACTCATGATTTAACTTTTGAATCCATTCCTCGAATTGCAGAATTCCCGCCACCGAAAGAATTCCACACTGGTTCGTTTGGGAACCAGCAAGGCATTTACTGGGACCCACCGGAGGGAATCGAGGTGAAGAAATATCACATTGTCGGAACACCTTCTGTGAGGAGAGAATATGCTCTCGGAAACGACGCCGAGGTCGTGAATCGATTCACATCTGAACCCGGGATTCCCTTCAGCTGTTTCAAGCCCTACACCAAATATTCAATTGAGATCTCCAGCTGTACAACAGTCGAGGTCAAGAGTTGTGGGAGGAGTTTCCATTACGAAACGGAGACTGAAGTTGGACGTGAGTAGTTATATTCAGGACTTGTTTATTATCGAATCCTGATGATTCCGAGACACCTGTCCCTCATTCTGAAATGTCATCTCAGATCCCGGAAGGCCCTCGGCGCGAGTGGCTGAGGAGGGCGTGAACACGATCTCTGTGATCATGACCCCTCCCGAAGACCGCGCCGGTCCGATCGATGGATACAGAGTCGCCTTCCTGGACAGGTCGAAGGGCGAGAGTCCGACAAATTGGGAGGAATATCATAAAGACCTCCATTTCGCCGTGCTCAGAAATCTCACGGAAGGAACTGCATACGTAATCCACATCCAAGCATTCAATCTGAACTCCGACCATGAGCCACTTTTTTCGCCAGTAGCAATACTGAACGCCGAAACTCGAGGTGAGTGCATGACTTCGCTTGAGAACTTTTATGTCGGCACGTGCGGAGGTGAGAAAAAGTTCAAGAGAGTACGAAACCTCGGAAATCTGGATCACAGGTGATGTTGGCAGTGCATCGGCAGCGACAGTAGCACTGAGTGTTTTCGTCGTCGCGGTCATCCTGGCCGTGATTGGAGCTGTGGGCTACCGGGTGTTGAGGAGACCGAAAAGGTGAACATGCTCCCTTGCATTTCTATTTCAAAGGACGATGAAACACACGATTGTGTCTCTCCGAGAAATTCCCTGACTGATTCCGTTGTCCTTTCAAGTGATGACACGCAGCGTCTGACCGTTCCCGTCATAGACCTCCAGGGAGTCCCCGCATCGGCTACCGGGGAGTGAACTGCAATCTGCTCTTGGGCATCCAATCTAGCACAACTCGGAGATCAATAGCCGAGGACCCGCGGAACCATAGGGAAATGATTTGAATCATCCACGCAATATTCAATAAAGATCGGCAAAGGAGAATAAACTTCGCCGCTATCAAAATGTTCCCTGACGAGTGAAAGATTCCCTTCTTTGGTCGATTGCGTCAACTGTCCGCGGTCCCATAGCTAACGAATCTAAGGGAAGATTTTTTTCTGGTGGACAGTTTGGAAGTTCCTTCATGAGTCCTTTCAAGATTATTTAGAATCTGCGATACGATGTTCAATATCTCGGATATGATATTCGAGACAGACCTCATCGAATAGCTATTTCTCAGTCGATGAAGACATAATTCTCTTTCTAGATCTCAGATGTTCCTGTACTTTCATTGGAAATACACAACATCATATCGCAGATAGATCCGTTAGCTCATTTGAATCTCAGCATTCCCCTCGGACATATTAGCTGTTACCAAGAGAGTACGGTCCCTGGAAGGAAGATATGAGTTGTTGAAAATTTCTGCGAACATGCATATTCGAGAATTACGCAAACAAGAGGTTTTCGTGTGATAGTGAGTGGTGAGCCAACCGAATTCTGGCATATGACTGTTCATACAAGAATGTTGAGGGGGATGCTTGCCTTTTAGCGATTCTCCGCTTCTTATATTGAAGATACAATCCAAGAAAAACCACGCCGGTCATGACGATGCAAGCGATTATAAACAAAGTAGGCGGTCTACTTAATCCTGAAGAATAAAAACACACAATCATTGCCGTTTACGGAAAACGAGGAGAAATCCATGAAAAAAATCCCACATACGCACGTTTTCCATTCTCCACGTCAGCTGTAGCGGCATCGGAGTAATGGCTCTTTGTGCCTTCCGTGTTGTAGGCTTTTAAGACCACTTTTGAAACCTGATCGTGGCCAGGTCTAGCGACAGATGTCTTTGTGCGCTCCACATGCTCCCATTCATCGTTTAGAGGGCAGTCTTCTTCATTCAAGAGACAGAAACCCAAGACGTATCCGTTCAAGAACCCTTCGAGATGTTCAGGAGGCTGCCACGTTATCAGCATCGAGTGCTCTGTTCTAAATGCCTTCAGCGATCGGGGAACGCTGGGCTCTCCGCGAGTCGAAAGGAAACATCTTAGGACACGGAAGCATATCTCCTTTGTTCACATCGAAGAGGGAATGAAATCGTTCACAGAAACTTCAACGCGCAATAATTTCGGCTCCGGATAGGGGGGAACCTGATATTGTACGTACTACCAGGTGGAGTCGAAAAACTGTGTGGCACAGCTGTCCCGCAGCGCTCGTCGTCGGTGCACGCGGATATGTCAACGGCGTATGATGAGGAAGCTTGAAGATTGCGAAGTTCAAGTGAGGCATTCTTGCTGAACGCAGTTTCGAAGCAAACCTACGGAAAGTCGAAGCTTTTAATTCGAATTACACAACGCTTTCGCCTCCTCTCGACGGACGAGATGATACAGGTTGTAGAATTTGCATGACCTCACCTGCATTTGATTCGAGCATCGGATCCGATAAGTCGAAAGCTCCACATCACTTTCGAAGTTCGATGCTTCCCAAGAAAGTCTGACATGATGAGGAGAAACTTTCTCCGAGCGGATCTTCGCGGGCGGAGGTGGATCTAGAGTGGAAGTCGAGGATAAAACCCCTCCCCAAGTTATCGGCAGGGATGTGCCACAAACTCTCTCTGCATCCTTTCCCTACAATGCGGCTTACGTTTTCCCCGAGTTCGCACACTTATCGTTTGATTTTCGCCCATAAAACGTTTGGAGTGATCGCGAGGGCTCGATGCGAACGCTGCAACCGTGAACTGGAAACTACGAAGACCACCTTCAAGTTCTTAGGATAAGCACTTAACTTGATTATCGATTCTTAGTCCCTCAACCCTCTCGTATTTTGAGATAGTATTTTGGCACTTACAGCGCATACTCCTCGGATGAGGAGAAGTCGTAGGAAAGCTGGGTCGCATTCAAATCGTGCGAAACTTCCTTCAGTTCTTCGACATCCCGGATGGTTAAGCGATAACCCGCGACCACACCTTCAGCGGCAGAAGGTCTCCCCCAGAGTATCCGGATAGTCGATGCGTTGATCATTTCGTGTCGCAGATCGATGACCTTGGACGGCGCTGAAAGTTTCAAGCGATCTTCTATCTCTCTGGTCGCGTAATCTTCGACTGTCTTCAGTGGCACTTACTTTGAACTATGGGGAGCACATGATCGAAGAATTGGAGCAGAGGAAAGTTCTCAACAGACTCACGTGGGTCCAGGGTTTTGGTGAATACTTCATTGAAGAGCCCATCGACCTTCGCTCCGTTTTCTGACTGCGTAAAAGCAGCATAAATAATCGAGTATTCCGTCGCAGGCGTCAGGTTTTCAAAAACCACTATTTTTTCCGTGGAATCTTTTTCGTCAAAGTAACGCTCCGGTGGTTTCGCAGTGAGTCGAATAGTGTACCCCGCGAAATATTGACTCTCGTCTTCCGACGGATGAAGAGCAATCTCCAAACTCGTTCGATCTGGAACCACCGTGATGTTCAGGATTCTCGATGGTGCTGAAAGTTGAAAAGATTCTGTTCGTTTGATTCGATAAATCACAATGATTTTTGACAGAGTTTCCGATCATTCGAATAAATGTTACTTTTTGTTGTACTTCGCCAATTCTGGAACATCTGGCAGCTCCTACATGTTGCTCTTACCGAAAGCCGTGAAGACGTTCATTGTCTTTGACGGGAAAGTAGATTCGCCTTGTTCGCCTTCGCATCTAGTGATCACAGTGATGTTGTGCCATTCCAGGGGAACACAGGGCACCACCGCCGTCCTCTGCTCCCACGGAGTCCCCGGGAACATTTTGGAGCATCCTTTTGGAGCATGACACAATTCGATTTCGAATGTGCATCTCGGCCGAGTGGATGTTTCGTTCACTTTCCAAGACACTGTGATTCCAGAGAAGTCTATGCTGTCAACATTCACAGTGGGAGTGAGTGCATCGAGATCCTCCTTCTGATTTTCGTTTTCGGAGTTCTGTGGAAGAGAACCCCGAGAGTCACGAAGATGCTAGATTCTGATCCATCCCTCATAGTTTCCTGAGACGTGTTCCTCGACTCCAGGTCAGATTCCGATCGTTATGAGGAAGTCAATGAGCAAACTGGGCCGCAACACTCGTTCTACCTTTTCAGTCCTCGGTGTATCTGCCTCTCGTGTTATCCTCCCTGCAAGAGCCCCGTTTCCTGATTTACGGGTTCCATTTGGGAAATCAAAGTTTCCGTGCAACGCGGGATCCTCGAAAAACACCGCGTCTGTCGGATTTCTTCTCTCCGTGCAGAAAGTTCAGATAGAGAACGGCTCAAACTCTCAAAACTGAATGAAGAATCTTACCTGTACTAAGAGAGAAAATTGGGGTAAACAGAATCAACAGCAACGGTAGCAACATCTCAATTTCTAGATGTGAATTTTCGGCATGAGGCGTGATCGATCACTGCATTTCCCTGAAAATTCAGTGAATCCCACACGCCCAACGAGCTGGGATAGAGATTAAAGAGAGAGAGAGAAACAGAGAGATGCTTGAATCGATGTTCAAAGGCTTAAAGCTGCCATCGCCCTGAGTGGAGAGCGTGATTCCCTATCTTTCTCTCAAACTTTTGTCGAAATCGGTCATCGTTACCCGCGTACAACAAATCAAAGTGTTTTCTACCTCGTCCCTGCAGGATGACATATGCGTAACAACGATAAGGGCAAACTTGCCGTCGTGGATACTACGCCCTCGACCAGCGTCCTCCTGGTTTTCCAAATGAAGCCCTCAGTTTCAAAGAACAGGTGTTGCGGCAGGAAATAACGTCACGATGAAATAAACCAGCAACATTCTATCGGGCATTATCAAAGTGTTAGAGCATCTACGATAAAGCCGAACTGAGTTTAGTCCCGGTAAATCCTTAATCTCCCGGTTAATCTATCGCTACCCTCTATTCAATCGACAGTTTTCGATTGTTTTTTCGCCGCTGCAGAGGCGCCCCACGCTGAATCGCTGCAATGCGTTTTGGAAATCTTCAAAGTTTGTTAATTGAGTCGATTTTTGCATCACTAGTTCTCTCAACGATTGGTGAGTGAGGTCTTCTACTGTTCCTGGGTCGCTCCAGCTAGCATTCACGATCATTAGAGCAGTGTGTTCACATGTCCGCATATTCAGAACTCATCATAATCGTGGTCCTCAGGTGAAGACGAAAATGATGCTCAACGTCTGCTGCTCACTCTTCCACCACCGAGGAATTTGAAAGTCGAAGTTTTGGATCAGACCAAAGTTGTTTTGGAGTGGGAGGCACCCTTACGTTCGGCTCGGGACCTTGAGGTCGATGGATACGCGATCGCCTACAACTGTACCGAGGAACTGGGGGCTCTTGGGAGGCCCGAGCTCGTCTCGTGGAGATTCGTTGAGGTTTACCAACACTGATCGTCCATTGTTGAGAGAGAACTCGCGAGGGAATCAAATACGAATGCGCAGTTTAGGCGCCTCGGTGAGATAACTCATAGGGCCATTCCACCGAACTAAGAGCCATAATTTCTCAAATCAGACTCGAATGGGACGGACTCACACCATTGAAAATCTACGTCCGTCGACGGAATATGAGATTTATCTCAGCGCCTACGGAACACACAACGGAATCAGGGCCTTGTCGACGACTGTCAGCGTCCGAGTCTACACCGGTCGTGAGTTCACTCAATTCTACATTGAGAATCACTAGGGTGTAAAGAGTAATGCAGAAAAAACTTAAAATGCGCGAGACAAATATGACGCAGCGGTCTCAACGTGATCCGAAGGGAAACAGTCCAATGGGTTGACCATCACAATACTGCGGCTTACTTTTTGGCAGTTCTTGAAGCGTTATAAGATCGTTTTATTCGACCGTTTCAGCTCTTCTCGCGAACTTGGGTCATTTTTTCCCCATCGCCGCGATGCTCGTGATCATGATGGTGGCCACTGTGGCTTACATTCGGATTAAACACGTCCGTAAACATCGCTTGACAATTCAATAGGAGAGTTTGATTCAACTGATTAGGAGAAAACTAAAATGCATATAGCTGGAACTATTTCGTACATCGTTAGAAGTCTCATATTGAAGGGAGTATTAGGTTGTTCGGGCTCATCCTAATAAACATCTTGACCCGCGGTCGAAAAACCGTTCTCTTCGATCTCTTCTGGAACTTCCTAGATTCCTTCCGCGAATTTGCGGGTTTTTTGTACGGGTTCCGAAGATATTGTTTGGACTTTTCTTTTCCCTTTAATCAAATATTGATACTTCTCTGTATCGATTCCTCTCAAGTGAATTTCATTCTTTGGAGAAATGATGACTCCAGCTCCGAATCTTCAACACCGGACTCTGTGCGCCATCGACCATGACGCTCGCATCTACCCACCGGCCGCATTGGTTCTCGTGGGCCGTCTGATGAGATGCCAAAACAAGCGTTTCGGAATTGATTCGTGTTTTCTCCGAAAGATCGATTCTGGCAATAAGATGGCTTTGGATTGATGATGATTGTTCAGGGGCAGACATGGATCAAATGATTTCCTGTTTATCAGATTGCTCCCGTTGCAAATGACCTTGAAGCACTCCCTCGTACCGACCTTGATGGGCATCATGAGGATAACTCGATGAAGGAACCTCGAATCACTGGATGGCATCGGTGATTCGTGCGTTGTCAAGTGGTGGCATTGTGACAGATCGCGGAGCGATTACGAGATTAGGCGTCGATATACTAGATTTCGGAAAACGATGCCAGCCGGGGAAAGTTTATGAATGAGCATCGAATGCCATGGATAGTTTCCCTTTCCTTTCAATGCTCTTGTTAGATGTTCTCGAATGTGCCGTTCACGATCGCCCGATCGCTGTTCATGGACTCTGAACATTTTTTATGGAGTTCATTCTCACAAACAATTCAACAGGTCCACCTGGTTGAGCTTTGATTACAGCATGTTATCTGTCTTCAAGTTCAGATATTCGATTGCAAGGAATTCCGAATTCCCAGAGCTCTGAAACTATGGCGTGGATCTCAAAGATAGATTCGAACAAGATCCTGAAGTTTTCCGCTCCATTCATCCCCAGATCTCCGCAAACATCCAGGTAGCGTGGACCAGTGAAAAATGCGACAGCGTGACAGTGACCTATTTGGCAAGGATGACACTCCACTCGGGTCGAAACTTCTCACGGAGGATGTGCCTTCTCGTTGCCCCATCATGAGCAGCAAGCGAGAAATTTGGGATTTCGATTCATGGATAGATAGAAACCGAGAATTCGAAAGAATCTCGCGGAATCGCTAAATTCAAATTTTGATCCGAAAACACATTCAAGAATTTCGCAGCAGGAATCAGTTGCTGAGACCGGGGAAGGCTCCGGAACTCAGCTGGAAGGCAGATGAGGTCAACCCTAGAAATCGGATCTTTACGAAGGCTGCGCTACATTTGCCTCCGGCGAAAACATCACTCAAGCAGTGTCAGAGTCATCGATGCAGCTCGAGGAAGCCTTGCAGCGACAAAGCAGTTGTCAATCACACCGAAAGCTACTTCAGTTTTAGATACCGAGCTCTTCTCGTCTCTCCAAAATGATGAACTCATTTCCAACTTCTCCAACGTTCCGAAAAATATAGACTTCTAATCAGGGTTGATTCGGGATCAGTTCAGAGAATGATCCCAAAATCGCTTAGTTTTCAAAATAAAGACTGAGTCTTTCACGATGCTCGGGAAGAATGCTCGTTCAAGAAACGCCGCGAACGAACAAAATTCGATTTTCAAGGGAAGCAGTCACGAACCTCAGCCTGGTTCGCATCCGGGAAACGCGTTTCGAGAAATTCCGCGTGTGAAGCTCAACTTCAGAGCACGTTGTTCTGGATTGAATGTTTCTCTCGGTTCCTGATTCCGCCCCCCAGCACAAAGATTTAAGATGTCGGAGGTGACGGGATTCGTTCCATGGAGTATCTTCATTCTGTGTCCTATTGGCGATGACGTCAGAACTTCCACACGAACTGTCGGCAAACGATTGAAGGAAGCCTCTTCGCGTTTCTACCAGACCTACCAAACGCTCCATAGCTAGGCCATCGCAGTCTATCGGTGGATTAGGAGCTTAGACCGGAATTTCGATATCGTCTTAGAGTCCAGTTTGGTCCCATTCGTCTGTTTTGCTCAAGCGCGGGCACCGATGTCTCCAAATTTTTGAAAGTGGGAATCTCTCTACAGAGTGCGGAATACGATGTTACTTCACTCAATTTTGGCAGCGCTCGTGTTTGGGGAGTTGCTCGGTGCGTTCTCATCTCACGGATTTCTAAAGGAATTATCTCATCCAGCGTCCCCAAGTGGAATGCAAGAGCGGTGTAGACTAATCGAAGCTGACGAGGCGGCCACGAGTTGTCAGATTTTCTCCGATTAACCGCCGATTCGCGCACAGCGCCAACCCAAATCGACTCGGAGCATTCTGAAATGAGGCTTCTCATGTTTCTCTGAAAGATTGCGATCCAAGTCTCGAAAAGAAGCCTAATCCGGTAAATCACTTTCAGCTGAGGAAAGAAAGGTGGAAATTACTTTCGAAAAAAATAGTTTTTGGGTGAACGTCTCCGCGACATGGCCTGTTTCGAGTTGCGGCGAAGCAGGGACGGAATACCAAGTTTCAACATTCTTCGAAGTGAGTCGTCGTCTTTGAAAGGTTCTCGTGATGTTGGATCTGGAATCGAATAACTTGCTTT
The DNA here is from genome assembly GCA_021527715.1 of Neoseiulus cucumeris. NCBI lineage: Eukaryota > Metazoa > Arthropoda > Arachnida > Mesostigmata > Phytoseiidae > Neoseiulus > Neoseiulus cucumeris. Next base: position 454,841 of record JAJSRV010000051.1, read on the forward strand.
TATAACGTCGGCTCTTTCAAGAATGAGCTCGAGTCGATTCATTTCGTGAAAACTCCGAAGATCGTACTTAAGAATCAGCCATATTGGAAAGTTTTCACTCTTGAGGTGAAATATCTCTGCGGAGGGCAAGTTCAACCCGATCCCATCAAAACCCCCGTTGAGATCGGACCTGGAGGTGAGGCCTCATTCTACAAAAATAACTTCTTCGAATGATTCCTTGAATTGCTTCCTAATCAAATCCTTCTCTTGGCAGATCTTGGTCCTGTGAGACATTTTTCAGTGGACGGAACGATAGCCACGCCAATATTCAGATGGAAACCGAACAGCCTCGACGCAAAAAGCGCTCGAGAATATGAATTCGTCTTTGATGCAGAAGGCAAGGATACGAAGCAAACGGTGCGCGAGCCGAACATAACGCTGAAGAGTCGTCTTCCGCCTGATACTGTCATATCTGTGACCGCCTTTGCGACGGAGTCGAGAACGGAAGATAGCCGCTCAAAAGAGGTTTCGAGGGCAATCTATACTAATGAAAGTGGTAAGATCTAGAGCTCCATTGATGAATACCAGAACGTTTCTTATTTCGTCAATCCGATAACGAACGAGTTCTTCATTAGAGAAGCACGAGGCGACGGTCAAATCTCTCAGCGCCGCGCAAACTCCACGAACAAATACCGTTCGGGTATCTTGGGCTCCAGTCTCCTACGTTCGAGCCCCCATATACACCGTGACGTGGCTCAAGCCCGACAAATCGGAGTACACGGAGTAAGTTCCTTCACATCTGCGAGATTCTTCGTCCTGGATCGTTTCTCCATTGAATGCGACATTCCTCAATTCTCGACGAGGACCTAGAGATGACGAAAACTTCGTTCCACAGGAATACGACGACGCCCTCGATCGAGATGGAAGTTTTCGGGAAACATGGTTCTGTTCAAGAGATTTCCGTTCATGTCCGAGACCCCGACAAGGGAGGTTTGCAAATACTGGGCAGCGAAGCGGTGACAACTTTCGTGTACAAAAGTTTGCGTGAGTTGAAAATGTTCCCCAACACAAGTTTTATCGCACACTTGGCCTCTACACATGTGCTTCAGTGTAGTACTTGGAAATATCGTTCAACTTTCTTTGGCTCGTCCTGATCTCAACCAACGAACTTCCCTCTTTTAGCTGCGCCTAACTTCAATCTCTTGGAGCTGGGATCGAATTCAGCGATATTCGACCTGTTCGTCGCTGAAGAAGGCGGCGCACTAGACTTCGAAGTGAACGGAGTCGGCAACCGAGAATCTAAAGTCGTACTGAAAGACTTGCTTCATATGAAAGAATATTTGATCCGGGCGAGAGGTTGTTTCGTCGGCGGAATCTGTGGCGACGAAGGCTATAACAGTTTCACATTTGTTGGTGCGTGATCGTTTAAGCGAATCAGGGGAAATTCAAGTATAATGTTTAAGCGATTCCAATGAACCCAAATCAATTGAATATGATGGTGAGATCACGATCATTTTCGAATAGCGACCGGCGTGCTGTGTTCGAGGAAAACATATCGATTTTGAGGTTTCACCTTCAGCTCCTCTGGACATCAGAGATCTCCGACTCGAGGTCCTCTCGTCGTCTGAGCTGCGCGCTTCTTGGCAACCTCCGGAAGGTAGAAATGAAACCACGTTTGCGGGTTACGGTTTGACTCTCAGTGTGATCCAGAAAAAGGGCCGTACGTCCGTCAAAACATATGAAGTGAACTCGACACAGACATCGTACACATTCAGTTATGACGGAACCGACCGCCTGTGAGTATCTAGAAAGTGTAACTAGCCGCCATACGAGAGTTTCACCGAGCCACGTTTCAAACGAATGACTCCGGCGAAGAAGACTCGCTTCTCTTTCAAAAATGGATTTCCTTCACCCGATAGCTACACTCTGGAGATCGCCGCCTATGAAGAACGAGAAGAGGGAAAAGTTCCAGGACACACATCAACTCTATCGATCGTAGTTCCGAAAATGTACGACGAAGTCGGTGAGTTTCTGGAATTTAAGTGCGATTCCAGCCGTCCTGCTTTTCCTGAATCTCTCAAAATAGTGAGCCCAAACGAAACAGCGACCTAACTTGCAAGGTCGCAGGTGAAAGGTGTCACCGGACCGTTTAGAACTCACTTGAGCGCCAGAGAATGTTGCGAAGAACGTCCCTGTTACGAAATTTCTGTTGATTCCAGCCGCGCTCGCCCCGATGGTGAAGGAGATTATCCCTGCGATCAAAGCAGTGACCCTTGATTTAGAAAAGATCACCACCAGAAACGTGCGACTTTTCCTGGTCGACCACTCGGGACGATGGAACCGAACTGCAAGTCTCAAGACGCGGGACAGCACTCTGCGATATAACTCCTTGTCAGACTTGACTCCGTACGAAAGCTACTTCGGAAGCTTGCAAGCTTGCGACGATAGCGACTCCACGAAATGTGGAATTCCAAACCATTTCAACTTCCGAACCTTAACCGGAGGTGAGATTGGGGCTCTGAAACGCATCGATCAGGTCATCGAGTCGAGATCCGGCTCGGGATTATTATTGTAAGTTTATTTCATTCATCTCTTCCCAGCTCCAAGTGCACCGACGGGTCTGGAGGTAACATTTGTCAACAAAACTTGTATAGAGTTTCGATGGGAGCCTCCGACAGACACCGGCGCTCCCAGCCTCAATCGTGAGTTCCATTTGTGAGGACGGTTTGTTCATTTTCCGAGGGTTTACCCCGAGTCGCCACAGAAAAGAATACGAAGTCCTGGGATACTGTGAAAAGACGCAAAACGATATCATCCGGGAAGTTCACTCTGGGCCGTCACTAGAATCTTTCTGCACAGATTACGAACTGAAGCTGAGGAAGGGCGAAGATATCATCGCCAGCAACAATGTTTCGGCAGAAACCACGGACTCGGTTTTCGATCAGCTGAAATCTGGGACTACCTACATCATTGAAGTCACAGCAGTCAACGTCAACCATCTCGACGAATGGTTCTTCTCAGAAACAGCGAAAATAACCATATCGACCACTTCGTGTGAGTGCTACTCGTGGATATTCGTGCCGTCCGAAGATTTTTTCCTCTTTTGACAGTCTTCTTGATGAGGACAAATCATTAGCTTTCCAGCTGCTCCCCTCTGGATTCTCGTGGTCGACATCTCTGTCGGCGTCGTGGCCGGAACAGGGTTTTTCCTGGTTTCAACCAAAAGGTGAACAGAACAAATTCTCTTCCGACCACATGCCCCCTCCCCCCGTTGTGGGTTCCACAGAAGATTCGTCGATCAGAAATTCAATTCTATTTTCCGTCCATTTACGTTAAGGAGGATTCGAGCCCCATCCGCAGCGATGCTGGAACCCGAAGCACAACTCTAAACTGTTCGCTGATTCTGGAAATCTCACTGTCATACGTGCACCAGCTTTCAATAAATCTGATGACCAGGATTCCGAGCGTCCTGATTTTTGTCGACTAGTCCTTTGACGAGAACTTCTGGCATCGATTCAATAGAGTCGCTCACTCTTACTGTTGTTAAAGATAGCCGATGCGACTGTTGAAAGAATGAGGCTAGAAGAGATACAGGAAGCAACGAAATTAGAGTCATTATCTACAAACTTCTACAAACTGAAGCAGAAACGTTCGACGCGCGCATGAGTTCGAATCACGCTCGAACCCCTGCTCGGATCTCGGTGGAACCTCGCACCGTGGTGCCGACGTCGCCCAGGAAGGTTTTAGGCTACCGAGAGTTGCCCGCAACTGTCCCCATAAATCGTAATCTTAAGAAAAATCGAAAACTTTGTTCCAATAATGACCGTGAATAAGGTCTTTCAAGCTACGCGCCTATATTGGTGCCAATGACAAACGCGTCAATGGTCGATGAAGCAGATGTTCATTCTCCGAATCTGAATACGGTGATCTCGGTCTGAGTCGTCGACAGTTGATAATAATAAATCCTTTAGGTAGGGGTAACACGTTAATTGTATTTAGATTCATTGCAAAAGCCGGGAATCTTGGGGCTTTAATGGTGGGACGTATCAGCCTTGACGCATCTTAGCGTAGTACTGGTAGTGACACCTCGCCACAATGCCTGGTCGCAAACGTTCCAATATTGGTCGGTCGACTGCGTACGCTAAGAGATTGCAACGAGCAAGGCGTCAACGATCGGACGCCATGAGCCGTCCCGATGCTGACGGCCAGGTAGAGTCCAGAGTGCTTGAGGCTGTGTTAAAGCGTGACAGGTAAGTACTTACGAAGCGACGATGTCCCTTCAGACCCGAGCGTGAGCCTTCAGATTGAGGTTCAAATCCGTGATCATTCTATCCGAGTCCGATTGGACTGATTTATCGTGATTACTGAGCTCAGGCAGGAACAAGAAGCGGGGGATGCCGTGAACGATTGGAGTCTACTCAGGATCCGTCGGTGGATAGGGAACCTAAAGTACCGAGGCGTCATTGTGCAGATGTCTCTCCAGCCTCTCAAGATGGTGATGAAAACATCACACCAAGTAACTATGTATCTCTACGAGAGCCCCAGGGAGTGCCGCGCGAATGGTCGAGTGAAGTTGCCACCGCTGCTACCGCCCCCAGCGCCTCTGTCATCCTTGGTTGCCGGAGTGACACCGGAATCTAAGCACTTCCTTAAGAATATTCGCAAGTATAATTCATGCTTTCAAATGACATCCTTCGGAGCGACAAGAATAATTCGAGATAACTATATGCCGACGCTCGAAGTTCAGGGTCAGATTTACCCTCAGATTGGATCTCTCTTGCCAGTACCCGAGAGTGAGCCCACGTTTCTTCAAATTTATTTCATGGGGAACAGGGAGGAGGAAGCAGATCAGCGGCGTAATTTGAATACCGGCACCAGACAGCCCATTGTGCTCGCATTGCAGGATTTTTTCCATGAACATTATCAATTGATTCGTTGATTGCTGTCGTCAACCACGATCATAAACCTCAACTCGCAACACGAGACCGCTGCGCGCCTTAACGGTTGGTTTAGAGAAGAAGGCATCCGAATGAAGGATGAAAGGAAATTTGAAGCCCTTCGCCTTATCGCCCTTCCTCTCTAAAAATATCCTTCGATATTTCAATAAAACACTTCCGAATAATCCGGAGATCGCATAGTTAGGAAATCAGCCCATGAGCCCGAAGCCTACGGCAGACGGAGAAAGTCACAGCGAAGCGTGACCGGGACGCTAGTCTAAGATATGATTTCGAGAAAATCTCATGTCTGCCAGTTGAGGACAGAGCTCTGGCTTCGACTAAATGACGGAAGGATTCGATCAGAGTCCGACAAAGCCAGAGACTGGAAGGGTGTTCCACCGAAGCAAAAAAGGAGAAGAATGGAGACCCATGGAAAGAGGGAGAATGTGGGAGTTTCCTGAGGGGAGAGAAGGGCTTGACGTCCAGTCAGTTTGTCAACAAACGTCACCAGGGATGGCCTTGGGGAGTTCGAGGGTGTCTTCACGTGGCTCACTTTTTGAGAGGGTCAACAAATACAACGTAGAGACATTGAAATGCAGCGAGCGTTCCAGAAGCGCTGACGGCGCTCTGATTCTCAGAAAAGAACTTCTCAAAATAGCCTTGGGAACTCTGACTTTCCAACAGAAACGACGCTCCGTTGACTTTGTCGATTCGCGCGTTTACGAAATAAACGGAAACTCTGTCGAGCGGGCCGTGTTGTCCTCAATTCGTTCGATCGAGGATCCGCGAAGAGGGGGAAGTCAAGGGCAAGGATTCGATTCAAAAAGGATGATGACGCTCACGGAGACCGCAGTGGCAGCAGGCAATTCTAAAGTGCGTAGCCACTGCCGACGCTCGCGGACAGGCCTTGCTCGGGTCAGAGATGCATTATCGAGATAGATGCTCCGCCAGACTTGGCAAGGTCCTGTGCGTGCTCTGCTCTTCGGCCAAATAAGCTGGCGGAATTTGGATTTAATTAACTGAACTTGTACGCCCCACTGTCCAATTTCATTCCAGAGCGTCGGTCGCTCGAACTGCTCCCGCCACCAACACCATTGGCTTCAGCACTATCGCGACGACGGGCGAAGTCAACCCACTGCGGAAATGCGTTGCCATCGTTCCTATTGGAAGCAGACACACGGCCACTCAGCCTGCTTGACGGCCGACCGGCTAGCGATCACGCTGGGAAGCTCTTCGAGCGTTGGAGAGACGACGAGCGGCACCGGCAACGTAACGTTGATTAGAGCTTCCTCGACTAGAGGGAGCAATACGTTTTCCAGGCGACAGGTTGCGAACTTTCGTTCGCGTTCTCGCCCGCACTCTCAACAGCACCTCGCGGGCCCCCTTGTCGACTCAGATTTGCCCGCATTCAACGAAGCGACGACCTCTATACATAACACTCTCCTACTCTCGCTGCTTTCCCCGACTTCCATTCTCTCGGTCGGCTGCTTGTTGTTGTTGTTGTTGTTGTTGTTGTTGTCCAAAGTGACGACCTCCAATGAGCTGGAGCACAGACTGTGAAATCACTTTTTCAGCCAGGGCGGATGTTTTTTTCTCGAGATGCGTCAGTGTATAGGAATGCTTTGAACAATATCGTATACCGATTGATAGTTGTTTGATCGGAAGAGTTACAGAGTCCCCTGTGTTCCAAAGCGAGTTTTCCAAACATCACGGAACGCGGGAAAGGAGTTCGAACACAGAGGAGATTATTCGGGATCGGCAAAATCAGGAGGATTCTTTCGCGATATGAAGATTTCGAAAACGTGAAGCTGGAAAAATCTCTCGTCAGAAGTTGAAGATATTCTAGAAGGTCGAGCAAAGGATCGAAACAGAGTTTCCTCGAAGAAGTAGTCAGGTGGTGTGCATATGAAAGTACAACTAAATCAGCTCCACATCGGATAGGAAATTGTAATCACATAGAAAGGGAACACGAGTAACTGGGACTCGTTTAAAATATCGGGAAATATTCTTGTCCTGTGTTTTGAAAACTTTGAAGTTGGTGATTCTCGAGGAATGTGCCGACTTGTCCCGAATCCCCTCGACACCTTGTCAGGCACACGAGAACTCTCCCCCCCTTTTCTGCTCCCTCTGTGCTTCTCCCGAGTATCCGTAAAATAATTCGTCCTTAGCTCAATTGATTCTCGACCACTTTTTGAATCACCGCAGGGGGAGGGGGGAGGGCGGCAAGAAGAATGATGAGGAACTTTGACCTGGAGCTCTATGGCCCCGGGAACAATCTTAGGGAGGGGGGAGGAGGCCAAGAAAGCTTGTCCTTTTTCACATTAGCCCTTGAGGGTGATGCTGCGCGTTGAGAGTTCACAATTCATCCGGAGCAGTTGAATCCGGCCCGACGACAAGGACAGCTTTCGATGTTATAAACATGATATCAACAATAGTCCCAGGGCAGTCTCCAAACAATGGCAACAGAGAGTGTCCCTTGTTTAGCGTTTCAGCTCAATCCCATGGATAGCAGCCACTCAAGCGCTGGCCGCAGGGCTGATTCTGTGTTGATGTCCCTCTTAGATAACCACTGATTGCCGCTGGTGCTCGATTATTCTTCAGGCCGAACATCCAAGGAAGCTTGTCAGAATTTCTAAAATACCCCGTTCGATTATGAATGAAGCCACTGCCTTGTTCTCAATACTGTTCTCGTCCGCACGTTCTATGGGAAACGATTTAAGTCACGATTCCAAATCGTATGAAGTTGCTTCTCCTGGATCCGTCCCTTCGTTTCCCAGGAGTTCCCGGGGATGATTTCACCTTTCGTGAGTTTATGGACCGAAGTCGTCTCCCAAATCGCGCAATCTGGCTAAGAAAGTCGAGATTGCGGACAACACCCCATTCCGAAGTTGCAACTCTTGGAATTGTGTAAACCGACCTAACTTCATCATTGTGCACACCGAACTCCAGCTCCCTCGAAAACTCACTTGCAGACTCTTGGTTGGTGTCCGCGGGCAGGCAGGCAGGCAGTTGGGCGGGCGCGCGGGTCGAACGTGTCCGGGAAGCGGGAAACATTTTCCCAGTTGCTCCCACGAGGCCCATCTTCAAGTCTTTGATCTTCATCTCGAGTGTGGCACGCTTCCTCGCTCACTTTATCTTCCCTCCTCTCATCTGTGCCCTCCACGGTTCGTCATTGCTCTCGGTGGCTCACTTGCTTGCTTGCTCACGCACTCCAGGTCTTCATCATCGTAATCATCATCGGCGGTGGCAGCGCGGCGTCTTCGTTGTGTGCGGTGTGGCAGTTTGATCAAAGCGTCCATCAATCATCTATCAAGTCGCTGATGAGCGCCGTTTACAACTCATACTTTTCGACTTGATCCTGCGCGGGCGGTCGAGGATTTCTCAGTTCTCCTGACGTCAGAGTGAATAAATTCGTTTGGTTCCTCACTCCGGAGCTTCTCATACGACGCTCGAGGAGGTCCTGAGAATGATGAAGTAGAAAACTGTCCCAGCAGACGCTCGTGCGCATCGTCGGATCCGTTGCGAGATTTTCTCTCACCTTGCCGTTCCCATTTCAAAATAGAGGAGGAAAGATGGCGCTAGGGGGATGGGAGAAGAGGAAAAACGAAAACTGATTTTTCTCCGCATTGACGTTCGGTCGAATGGGCGGAGCCGAAATGAAGAGAATACACGAATATTTCGGAAAAATGATGGCGACTGTCTGTGCGCAGCCTTGAAGAAGGGAAATAAATTGCTGTTTCGACAGATACTCACTGACATCCGCCATTCCACAGACGGGCGGACCTGCCGCAGGTGTGGAGAGATGTTTGAGTTCATGATGATTGTCATATGATTCATTGTCTCCAAATGATCATAAATGGCGACTTTCGAGAGACTGAGACTCTCTCAAGATCTCGTTCGGAAGGTTTGTTCCTCTCGTCGACGTTCCGCTCCTGCGAACAGGACGACACTGAGTTCCTCTTCCAAGGATCCAAAGTAAGTTTAAGATGAGACGGACTCGTTTCACGAACAGTCCTTATGCTTATCACTTTCCTTCGAATTGACGTATTATTTGTTGAGTCGTCGGCTGGGCGGCAGGGCCACCTGGTGAGGTTCGCATATCGGAGCACGCTGTTGCTGACAATGAGAACGACAGAGAGAGAGAGAGGGAAGAAGGAGATTTCGAGCGAGGGTGTTCAGGTGGAGCGAGATCAGCGAGCTAGACTCAGATATCGAGTCTGAAGTTTTTGGGGATTTCGAAAGCGAACGGAGAAAAACACGGGACTGGAACAAACAAAACAACGTCGCATCAAAGAATAACACGGCCCTGTATCGAGAGAGCGTTCAACGATAGCTCAACAATAAACAGAACACTAAGGGAGGAACGACAAGAACACGACAGCTGAAAGTAGAAACACCTGATAGAGTTGTTGACAGAGAGAGAGAGAGAAAGGGGGGATGATTCTCTGCAAATAAGCAGACTACGCGCTTTGAGACATCTACATATACGCGTTTAGATCCCATACTGCAAGGAGAAAGTTTGCAGAACGAACAATGCCGTGAAACAATGTCGTCTTGAATCAGACAACAGTCATCTTTGGGAAGTTTTGATGAATTCATTTCCTCAATTCGGCGTCTCACGCCTCCTATCGTCCTCGAGTATCAACATTTCATTACCGTCGTAGAGGTGAGCTTGAACGAGAGCCCTCTTGGAGATCACCGGATGCTCGCTAACAATTAAAACGATGAACGGTGAATAATAATCTGAAGGGGTGGCTCTCGCTACAACAGCAGCTCTGACGATGAGTCACACATCAACTATTCGAATGAATTAATTCTCAATTAGAGGTGTTGTGAGCCCACTAACTCGTTTCACGGCTGATCTAATTTCACTCAGGCCGTGCTCTCCGATATTTGCATCTTGATCTTGAAACGATCTCCTTTCCTAAGAGGAATGGGATGAACCAAACAGAATGATTCACAGACTTTGTGGAGTTTTTCTGATTTCTAGTTCTTTCGGAGTACGAAGAAGAAACCGCTCAGAAATGTTGTAAATACAGACAGAGCGAACTTAGTTCTTCGTCCAAATTTAGAAAAGAAGAGGGAATCTATTAAAGCCGAGACACACTTGTATCGTTCAGTGTCCGGATCCCATACTACTACCCGGTTTTTTGCGGTGAGGTTTCATGTTCCTCGGCGGCTCCCTCCGTACGTCTCCAGCGGTCCCTCCAGCTCGCTGTAAGTTGGCTTCTTTCGTGAAGCTCCCTCGAGCGATGAAATATGAGGTGGGATCTTTTTCGTTGTTCTCCCCTTGTAGACAGCGTTGCGAAGCTGTTAAAATTTGCATACGAAACAAGTGAGCAAGAGCCTGAGGTGAGTGAGTGTGTGTGCAATAAGTGAGCGAGCTTGTAAGAATGTATGTATGTGAGCGTCAGGCTTGAATATGCAGCATTAACTGTCGCAGTGGTGGTGGTGATGATGATGATGGCGGCGGCGCGGCGGTGGTGGTTGGAACATCGGGCCAACGTTCACTGTCGCGGTAACGCACACGGCCGTCAGGGAGACAATTTTCCAGTCGAATGAATTCGCCGACAACGTTTTCCTCAAGAACGATCTAGGGTGCGTATTTAATATTTCCACCTCGAATCCTTGGACGATGTCGACCGAGAAGCGAAGACAACCGGTGTCACATCCGCTTTTTCATCTGAGATTCAGAGTCTGAGTGCGATCACTTCAGTTCAGCCTTCCCCGAATCTCATCAGCCCGAACGTCCTGAGAGATGTTCTGTCTGGACTCCGGATCAAATCGTGCGATCCTGGAGTTTTCAGGAAATGCCGAGAGAGGAAGGCGTAAGATTTGAGCGATGTGTAGCTGAACCGATTCTTTTCTGAATAGCAGTAACGAACGTCTAGAAAACTTCCCAAGTTAAGGAAACAAATAGCACATCTCAACGTGTACCTCGTGAACTCTTAACCGGTAATCTGGAGCACCTATAGGAAAACCCTGATCTTGAACTCTGACCTTGTAATAAAACTTTGTCGTTTTTGAGATTCAGTTTGTGCTCGAGAAAGTCATATAGCGACGAAGAACATTGCGTAGAAACTCTACTCGACTCTCACGATTGACGAATAAGGACCGCACAAACTGTGAGATTTGATCTTGTCAAGGCGTGTATGAAGTCGCTCCATTTACCAGCTTTGGTAAATGTTGCTTCGTTGTACACTTCGTGTTGGCGACATTCGACGAAATGTTAAAATTGTATTGAAGCGACGAGAGCTTGTGCTAATATCATAGAATCAGAGGCAAGAATGAATTTGAAACACATCATAATCGCAATAATCGGCGATTGACTCAGATGATCTGGAACATAATTCGCGAATAACCTCTAATTCTGTCGCGATCGTTAGCTCAACTCGCGAGGTCAGGCGACGAGATTCGAGAATGCGGTTCTGCTCGCGAGTGATGGTTCAGGAGTTGATTTCGCCGGAACGACAACAAATTCAAGGTAAATATCACCGTGGTGTGGAACGACTCCGAGTCATTTTCTGTCATGAAAGGCATCACCTTGTGGTCCACGCAGAGTGATGTTCTATTGGATGGCCTACTCTACGGACCCCTCACTGGTCTCAGCATGGCAAGTATCTACCAGTTAGTCCAGCGGTTCATAAGTGTTAGATTCAAATTCATGTATGGTCTCATTGCGGCTGTCTTAGCACGAGATCCAAGCGTCGACAACCTTTTCGAGAGACCTTATTGTGAGATCTGCTGTGAGGCGACCAGGCGGATGATTCGAAGAGAAGAATCTGGGATAATTGAAGGCGAACTCACGGAAATTGAATGAATCGAGAGAAGACCTACGCAAAGTGACGCAGGATCGGACGAGTGGTTTGCGTGGGATGTAATCCAATTATGGACAAGCGTCGGCGACAACGACGAGAATAACAACAATAAAAGAGCGCCAAGAATGAAGGCACAAGCAGCGCTAACGGTAGCGCGGAGTGGGGTACGGAAACAGGTAAAGGAGTCGAGTGCTCGAAGGGCGTGGGCCGCGGTTGTTTTTGGGGTCGGGCCAAACAAGCTGCGATGTTAATTGAGCTGCGGCTCAACATTAATGATGACAGCCCTCCACCGGCTTCGAACTCTCTTTTTCACTCAAATTCTTATTGCCTTCCATTATTCTTGTGGCAATGCGCTTTCATTGCATCTTCAGGAGGCGAATCATGACGCAATCGCAAACTACTGTGAGTATCGTTGAGAAACCTTTTCATCAGTTTCGATAGGGTAGTGTCCTGAATCCAAAGGAAAGAGAGAAAACTTCTGCTGAGATGTTCCCGTGATGGGACATTTCGATTGACGTGACAGAAGCCCCAGATTAAAATGAAGTGTCGGAAAGAATGAAACGTGAAAGAAATTGAAAGTCAACGTTGGGAAAAATCTGTTGAGCATTCCGAGCAGCTTGCTCCTCGAAATGCGAATCGTTCACTCTGTCGATTGTCGGCGCATCGCCTCGAGCGTTTCCTCTCCGCTTTTGTTGTTTATCTCTCTGCGTTCTCTTCCGTTCCCTCTGCGCTTCTCGTCATCTCTCAGCCGTCTCGTTGTTCCCTTCTTGCTCCCTCCCGACCCACGACTCCCGTCCATTTCACTCGGAATTTAAATGCCTGCCTTTCTGACTCGTTTTTTTCTTCTCCTTCTCGCGTCGCCCTCTCCCTTTCCCAAATGACATTCGTCGCTGATTCTTCCTCGCGTCAACAAATGATTCCGCTACACGGATTCCCCGAGTTTAACCATCCGCCAGCCGTCCGAATGCATTCCAACAAACTAACTTTTGAACAGTTCAGCCACTCACTGTAAAGCTCCGAACTGGAACCCCGTTATAACGGACTCTCTTCAACAAAACTTGTCTAACAGATTGAATAAGGAGAATCAGGAGGGGGAGGAGGGGGAGACGATATTTGACCGAGACGGGGACAAAGACAGATTCAGAATGAGACCTGTGCCATGATACCAGGAAGCAAATTGAACAGGCATGAGTTTCTGTCGAAAAGCATCATTTGCCTCCTCTCTCTTCTTTGCTCCACCTTCTCCCTTGCTCCCCCGGTCCCCTGTACTCTTTCCTCGTCTAAGTAAATGGTTATGTCGCTCTTTATGCACGCGGTTTTTGAATGAACGACAATTGGTCTAATCACGATGCACCATTCAAGCTGACTTGAAATGCCGACCGTATGGCTGCGGCTACCGGGGGTGGTGGAGCCGATGCCTACACACATAGAGTCAGTCAGTTAGTTTTTGGAGCTTGTGAGGGTGAGTGGGAACGAGCCCGTCGGCCAGCCGGCGCGGCGCTCGGGGGAGACAAAAGGGAGAAAAGAAGTCGCAGATTGGTACTAGCCCGGAAGGGGAAATGATGAATGGAGCAAACAATGATCTCCGCTGACTCACCAAGCGACCGACCGAGCCACCAGCCAACCTACCAGTCAGTAAGTCGGCTGGTTTGCCGCCGTCGAGAGACGGCCACTGTTGCTGGTCCGGATCGTATCATGGGATACGAGACGACGAGGCTTCGAGATCCGGATACCGGGTTGAGAGACGAAGAGTTCAAATTGGAATGGTAAAATAACATTTAAAGAGAGAAAACAAACACTCCCAAAGCTCGTTTGTAGAAGCCGGCAAGATCTCCTCGGGAAAATCACTGAAACGAATCATTTCATCGACACTAGTTGAATCTCGGATTTTTCGAACGAATCTCGAATCTCTGCAAATCGTTCGGAGTGTCCCAAAGTGGAACGATGACCTCAAGAGGAATTTTTAACGAACGGAGGAACAGACAAGAGCCAAGATTCGAAGGGAGCCGCTTTTGCAGTGCTCGACGTCATCGAATCGGAACGTGCTTACTAAGACTCTCAGCAAGAAACCACGCTCTCGTCCCTCGTGCTGCCTTGCCTCCATCGCTTCTTCGCCGCCGCCGCCGCCGCGAGGGCTGTCGTCAACTAAGTTCATCAGCATATCTGGGCTGCATACAATTCTCAATCAGACGTTCGTTCATCTTCGGTTTTTCCCTCGTTCTCTCGCTCTTTCTCATTGGGGTGGCCCTCCGGGGTGGTGCAAGAGAGGGGGAAAAGGGGGAGAGGAGGATTGGAAGAGGTCATGCTGAAGCAAGGAGTTGGAAACAGAACCAGAGAGAAGCTATTTGAGTTATGTATTCAGCAATGCGGACTCTCCATCTTCAAATGGGGGCCGTTAGGCGAGCAGGCAAACTCGCTGACTTTCAGTGGAAGAGTGAAAGAATAGCGCGAGTAGAAGGAGAGCGGTTTGGTGGTCCGGATGATAGAGGGTCAGGACCACCCCACCTCACCCATTGTTCAAATGATAGAAGCTGATTTATGATCGCTTGCACCGAGATGATTCTTCTTGGCAACCTTCCCTACCAGCAAACCAGCCTGCTGGTCTGCCACCCTGTTTGCCTGACCCTCGGCAGATGATAGAGAGAAAGAGAGACAATGAGAGAGCGTGAGAGAAATAGAGAGAAAGTGAGAGAGCATCAGAGAGGGAATCAGCGAGGATCAGAGAGAAGACGAGAGAGGATACCGAGGGAGAGATGCAGCAGGAGAAGAGTGGACCGAGACGAGAAAGAGTGTTTTGATGGAAAGTGAAAAATCGAGAAAGTCGTATCGAGTGAGAAAGAAAGGAAAGAGAGAGAGAGAGAGAGAAAGGGAGGAAAAGGGGAAATACAAGTAAAGAAAATTGAGGAAAGATAGTAAAGAGGAAATAGGGGAACTGCAGGGAAAGCGGAAAGAAAGAAAACAGAGGGAAAGAGGGTGGGAGGGGAAAAGTGGAAAGAGGGAAAATAGGGGAAAGATGGGAAAGAGGGAAAAGATGGGAAAGAGGGGAAATAGAGTAAGAGAAGGATTAAAGAAGTGTTGAGGACCCTAACTTTTTGCCAGATGCCCTATGACCCTTCGTCCTATGGGTAATCTACAGACCAGCTAGCTATTTAACTATCGTAGCGTAAGACTTCATGTGGCTGCCGGAGATCGTAGAAATGTCTCGTTTGGCTCAACTAGCCGTCGACGAGCAGAACCGCGAAACAGTCATTCACGCCGTTCGATAGAAAAACGGAGCGACGAGCGGACGACACAGTTCTCGTCGGGGAGGTCGGTCAAGCGTATTTTCGTAACTCACTGTCAAAGAAACCGAAAGATCCGCGGGAAAAACTTCAAATCGGAACAGCAGCAAGCAGTGACGGACGAAGAGCTCGCGTTCAAAAGATAGCGAGCAGCAACCGCGATGTCTTTCAAGGGCCAGCCCGACATGAGATATAAGGACAGCGAGATGAACCATCGAGGCGTTGTCAACTGACCATTCGTCGTCTGGTCGCCGGTTCATTCTTCTGACCGACCATCCATCCATTCGTCTACCCAACAGCGTATCCGTTTGTCCGTCCCGCAGATCGCTCAGTTGAGGCCGAACTTCAATGACAGGACTCTTGTAACGATGTTGGGTGGTAGGCGCATAAATTGACATCCACCCGAAAATTCGAAAGATTCATCGAATCGATCAACTGGAGCGACAATGATGGCCGTGACGGCAGCGTTTGGGACTTTCAAACGGAATCACGCGTTCAGTTATGTTGTATGGTCTCCGCTCAACGCGCCTCCTTTGCGATTCGGCTCTGCCGATTCAGTTACTTCCGTCGTCGTCATCGTCGTTTTTCCCTTGGTGTTCATGTTCGCCGGTCTCGTTCCTCCTCGCGGTTGTAGCGGGAGCAACGAGCAGTTTTGAGAATAGGCGGTCTCTGTGAGCTCAACTTGACTCGGCTCGGCTAAGTCCACGATCACCCCGGGAATTGGGAGCTGAATGAGAAATGAGCGTTGCCCAAAAGTCCGCTGTCTCGACGAGGCTCCAGCTCGCTCGAGACGGACGCTCAACTCGAGGAGAAGTTTTGTGAAAACCAATTCAGAAGTGACCCTGATCACTTGAATTCATTCGGAGAACGAGAAGAAATCCAGCGAAACTTTGAATTATTCTCTTCCCCCCAAAATCATTCGATTCTCGTGGCAGACACTCGTCGGAGAGAAGAATTTTCTCTCTTCGTCATGCTCAGAAAGTACCTACCTGCTTCGAGAGATGTGGGCCCTTGGTGGAGAAACTTCTCTTGATTTCCCGAAATTCTTCAAATTCAATATCGATCCGATTTGGGAGATCCAGTCTCTCCAAGAATCGAGTTTTGAAAGTCGAATGTTCTCGGGGTTGAGCTCTGTCAAACGCAACTTACGAAGTCCGCCGGAGCTCATGAAAGCTTGGAGTGACGCCTTCATAAAACGCTTCATAACCAGAAGTTGTTCATGACGAAAGTGGCGCCTCGTTGGTTCTCACAACAGCTATCGGCGTAAAATCAAAGGGGCTAAAAACACAAGAGGGGAGAAGGGGAGAAGTTGCCGTCGTGGTCGTGATGGCGATAGAGGGTTTCTTTGTGAGGCCGCTTTCATAATAACAGTAACAGCAATTTGGTTCGGCGCTCTGCTGTCAAGCGCAGAGGAACACGAGCTGTCTCGAAATCTGAAAGCGTGTAGACAACTTATAACTCACTCCGACTCACATACATTGAGAACATCATCATGCCAAAACCAAGCGACCGCTTCATTCATATTCCGACCCTCCCTCTGTCGTCCACCCAACAAATATCAACGAATAGAAATTTCGAGCGAAGTTTTGAAATGTTCCAACTATTGGACAACTTCCAGCGCCGGCGCCGGGCCTTGGAGTCTCTTCCCTTTCTTCGCTGTCATCAAGGGTTCCCAGGTTGAGGATTCGTAGTTTCCTCCCGAAAATTATCTCTTCAGCCACAGCTCCCCGCTGGAGTTGTTTCCGAATTTGTCAAACGAGCTCCTGCTCGCCTATCTGGCTTTCCATCCCATTGAATGGGCGTTCGGAGCCTCTCGGAGCGCGTCACGGCGGATCCCCGGTGCGCAACGAAGTCGCATTTCGTCCCATCTCGGCTCGTCTCATATGTTTGTAACTTCGTAATCTAAAGCGACAGTATGTAATGAGAGAAACAACAACAGCGACAGCGCTACGAGCTCGCTTCGTTAATATTTAACGACACCATCTTTCCCTTTTGTGCGCAACTTTTAGATGGTCCCACGCCGTTGAAGCGATTCCGCCATCGTTCCCGAAAGGATAGCCATCGCTCGAATCACGATCGCCGATTCTTCTTCGTTCGGATCCTTTGCTGTTCAGGTGCATCTTAAATGTGAAGATGAGCAATTCGACGAAAGTCAACCGATTCGACTTTCAGGAGACTCAGGAGACATAATTTGGGCTCGGACGAGACTTTTTCCGAATCCATCGTCGTTGTATCCGAGACAAATGGACACCAACTCCGTGTGTGAGACATCAATGAAGTGAGAATCGGTGCTCACTCACTCAGAGAATCTCAGTGTGTGTTTTCGTCACGCATCGTTCACAAGTACACGTTCATCTCACGTGTCAAGAGTGTCACGCTGTTCAAAAAAGCATCGTGGGTGTTGATTCTGATGAGGCCGGAGTGGAACAGGGAATCCTGGGAACCCGCCTCCATGGAGTCACTGGAGGAGTCAAGCCGATCACGTGCCGACCGTCCGAGTGACTGACTGAGTGCAAAGAGAGAGAAGACGAACACAGTGAGGACGAGGAAAGAAAAAAGAATGAACCCTGTTGATAACTCCCACACTATTCACCCACTTGAGTACTCATCGTCGCGCTTCCTTTCAATATGCAGGGATCCGTCTTCTTCTCCGAAGTTCCTTTCGATTCTCAGTACGAATCTCTTTCCTCCGTGCTCGGCGACTGCTCGGCATTGTAGTTTGCTTGTTTCCGTGGAGTTTCCAGAAGAACGTCTTCCGATAATAAAATTAATTTCCATTTGCCCCTGATAGTTTTCATCCAATCAAGCGAATCAAAAGATGTCAGAGGTTACGGCAGACGTCAGACAGAAGTCCGGATACGACGTCATCGCACGCAAGCAAGTTCGGGGTCGACGAACTTTCATTTGAATGAACTGCGAGCTCAATGACCAGAGAGGAGCAATGAGGAGGTTACTGCTCTCAGAGCAGAAGGGAAAACTGCGTTCATTTGATGCTTGATACTCTCCAGCAAGTGGGGTTGTTCTCATCGTGAATTGCTATTTAGAGACTCGGATGATCCAATGATCCGATCTTGCTTCTCATTCTCTTCATTTCGCCCACTTTCACCCGACTGGACGGACAGAGTGAGAACTGAAGCGTATTCTCAGGACGATCGTTCAGATCTTCGTTCTATCGAAAATCTTCTGCGAACGCCACACAGAAACAGAAGAGAAAAACATAATCGCGGACTCCATTTGGCTCAAGATCTCCATGAGGTGCGGAATCATTACTTGGGATGACCATTATCGTCTCTGAAAGGTTATTCCGAGCGACCTCATTATATGCCCAGAAAGAACGAATGACTTTCTGACGGCCGCCATCTAAAGGCCACTCTCAGAACTCTCTCACAATCAGTTCTATTTTCATCGAAGTGAGTGGGCTCTCGCTCCGGAGGAGATTTATTGGCTTGCTATTCAGTTGTGTGTCGATAACTTATTTGAAATTCTCGAGAAAAATTACGCAGTCACTCGGAAAAGATAAAAATATGCTTTGAAAGATAATATGGAATCCCAACGGGGCCAGAGATCCTCTGCGCTTGAAGTTATCTTTCGAAAATCCTGAAAACATGATCGAAGGAGTTGTGCAGGTGCGGTGTAAGCTGCCCAAGCCTCTCCTTTTCTCCGTGTTTGAGTCGCAACGGAGCTTTTTATGATTGAATTCCTGTGGCAAATGAGCGAATCATAGTTTTCAGGGAACGGGAAGGAGTGTACAAATTCTAGATTATAACGAGGTTCGACTTATTCGATGATTGCGGCGTCGGCATATGTTGCTCGTTGAGGCGAAACATTGAGGCAGTCCAACAGAGAGACATCGGGTCGCTATCGGACACCCCTCGAATTTCCACCCCTGTTCCGTTTGTCTCGAGCGAAGAGACATCGAGGTTCTCACAATCAAACCTGTGAGCCCGGTTAGCTCTTCATATTGCTGGGGTGCCGATGCCGGTCGTCTAGCGATCGACAGAGAGACTCAGTCCGACAGAGAGCGGGTGAATGAACGATCCGACAAGCGGGCGGGCGGGCGGTCATCATATCACAACACTTCATTATCTTTGTTATCTCTCTTGCGCCATTGATCATTCGGTTAGCAGCATTCGGAACACACACCTCACGTGACCACCCATACACTACATGCTATCTCCGTGATGGATAGAGAGCCAGCTCTGTGGGGTGTGTTGCGACGGCCGGCGCGGCGGCAGCGGTCTCGCGATTGAGCTGCGGAAGGAGAGCTCAAGTCGCTTGTTTGATTTCTCAGTCCCAGGCCAATCAATAGCACGATTTCGACGTCACGAGAATCGAAGACAAAATTCCAACTTCAGCCCTCCCATCATCGCTCGAAGTCTCGCATTCCGTGCTGAGGAAAACACGACGCGAAACATTCTTCGTCTCTTTTCCGCTGCGGTTCGAAAGTAGCCTAAACGTCGTTGTGCGAATCTGCACTAAAGGTGCATATTCTGCTCAAAACTGGGAAATCTCGTCGGTTGAACGAGGAGATGTTTTCCTCTCTCTCTCTCTCTCTCGCTCACTCTCTCAGTTTCCTTGAGCTCCTGCTCCCGGAAAATTGCAACAACCTTGTTCAAGGTTGTTGCCGCTGCTGTCCGTGATGCCTGTACCGTCATCGCCTTTTGTCGCCTTTTGTGGCCACTCTGGTGAATCGCTGTCCTCAACGCAAAATCTTTGTCGTCTACATAGTAGCGTTCGAGGAAGCGCGGCAGCAAACTTGCTCGGAGTTCCTTAAACTCGGCACGCTTGGAGATGACGGCGAACATGAGTGAGCGTTTTCAAAGAATCACAAAGGCGAGATTGTGTGGGCGTCAGCATTCCACAGGAGAGGCGCTTTGGTCAAAAATCGACTGAAAGATACTGCGTGTACTGCTGAACACATCCTCACTCTTCACAGGCGTTACTGGTGTGAGGGGTTTGAAAATTATCGCAATCGTCTGTGAGCCAAGTCTACAAGTTTTTGTGACAAAATTTGAGGCATGTCTCGTCTTGTGCAGCAGCAATGATAGAAACGACTAAAGGCGTTCACAGATGTCATAACACCGAGACTCCATGGAGAGATGATAACAGAGAAACTTCAGCATTTAGGGCGGCGATCGAAATATCGGAATATACAAATAATACATTAATATATATAAGTTTGTGGTCGTAATTCACGATGCGGCTCAATGATGGAAATTGCGGAGGGGCACTTGTAGCGAAAATAGAAGTTTCTAGTCCTCCTGGAAACGGGGCGAACAAACAATTTTGCGTCGCCGTCAAATTAACTCTTGCTCGAAGGTTATTATGATGAAGGTGGAACTCCACGAGCACTTTTTCCCGATTTCTCAAGATTTTCAAGGAAAGCTCAAAAAAACGCCGCGTTTTGAGACGGAAGCGCAGAGTGGACCGTCGAGATACGAAGGATGGATAACGCGGGCTTCGCGCCTAAAAAGAATTATCAAACGGGGAACGTCGGGGGGGGGGGGGGGGAGGAGGGCACAGAAAAGGATTAGAAGAGGAGGCTGGAAACAGAAACTTATGCGACTGCCGGGTGGGTGAGAGGGTTCGGGTTGGACGCTGGA
Source organism: Neoseiulus cucumeris (assembly GCA_021527715.1). Classification (NCBI taxonomy): domain Eukaryota; kingdom Metazoa; phylum Arthropoda; class Arachnida; order Mesostigmata; family Phytoseiidae; genus Neoseiulus; species Neoseiulus cucumeris. The sequence continues at coordinate 475,459 of JAJSRV010000051.1, forward strand.
ATGACGGGCGGCTGGTCGTCCGCTGATCCACTCTAGAAGGATCAACAGAGTTGACACTTAGTCCATGGCCGGAGGCACATGCAAAATATTTGTTTGTGCTCCGTCGCTGTCGCGTTCGTCCCCATCCCACTTCACGCGTTCTCCCCCCCCCCTTTCACCCTGCCCCCATCTCCACCTACATCTCTTCTCCCCGGCCGGACTCCTCATATTTATGGTGGTCTTCGCATACTCACACTTGAACATTGTGCGCTCCTACGATGCCACTTGGATTCGACGCCAATGCAGAGAGCTACACGCGGAGAAACGCAGCAGCCATACCGATAGATCTGCTTGGCAACGAAGGATGAACACCAATGGATGGAGTCCTTTTTATTGGATTTTAGCCAAACAGGATTACCGCCAGGCGGTAGGCAGGCAGACTAGCTCGAGCGACCGAGCGACTGACCGGTCGACCGATCCGCCGGCTGTCACTCTCACTGCTCGTCTTCCTGTCTGCTCTCGCAGGACTGCTTCACTAACTGGCTATCTAGCGCCGCAGCTACCTTAACGATGGCAGCTCTCGTTCTTCTATCGCTCCGTCCTGCAGGCATTCATATCTTCGTTCGTTCGTTCGTTCATCCATCCATCCATCCATTCACCTATCTTGACGAACCAATCACGAACAGACATGATCAGCGGCGACAGCATTAGCGTACAGACTGCGACTGCTGCTTAGTTGATTGTGCTAGTTCGGCGAGGACCTTGAGCGCCCAATTCCTCAGCTCGAAACGAGCGGCAAAAGCACTTGTCGTGTTTCGTGTCCTTGACTGTTATCGGTCATAAAACACTTTTTGTCACCAACCGGTGCCACATATGGGACAGGGAAGGAATACAAGAACTAGTTTACGTCGCCTATCTGTTTGACATGATCAGTTCTCCGGACCAAAATGATTTCTCGAATATTTTTTCCGTCATTCCAGAATCATCCTCGTCATTTCCGTCTTGGATGATCCGCGTCGATTGAAGAGAGATCGAGCTATATCTGATCGATCCGAATGGCTCGAATCGATCCCGAAAGTTTTGGAGGATGAACACTTGTCTTGTGTCACCTACTTGTCGCGTGCACCACTATTTGCTTCCTAGATGTTGACTTCACCACAATTTCTCGTCAAATGGACTGGGAGCTCGTTATCCCTCTTGGGATCCCTTTCAGGGGAAATGAATGGTTTCTGAATTCGCCATCGAACGGGTGATAGTCATCCAATGATAGTCTCATCAAAAAAATCCCGAGGGATTGGCTGAAACCCGGGCTATGAACCCGCGACGCTGCTTCTTCTCTATGGTTGCGTAGAGGCGGCCTTTCTGGAAACGGCCGTCAAACGATCGTTGGATGAAGGGGAGGAAGTGAAAGAGAGAGAAAGGAGGCGACCTTTTAAAATATCTATTTGACCTTACTTTTCGAACGGCCGATGTCGTTGTTGCAGGCGGGCAGCTTTTCTCTTTTGTCGGCTCTTTATTTTTTCCTTTGTCGGTGCTTTCCGGTGCCCGAATCCATCGTTCGTCGTCGTCGTTGTTGTTGTTGTTATCCTCTGAGGTTCCAACGGGGCAAAAAGGAGCGAAGTTTTCTCGTCGTTTTCAATATGTTATCCTTGTTTACGGCTCAACAGGGGGCTTGTTGCGATGCTGCGCCGTTTCCCCCCCCCCATCCCCCCCACCCTCCACCGACGTCCTTCCTGACCTCGAGGGTTGGGCCGTCTTGATGTGTTTCAGCGTGAATGGGCTGCGTGTTAGCAGGTCCTCGTCCCTCCGAAACCATCCTGTTTCCTGAGTTGCAGTGAAATCGGCAACGCAAAAAGGAATCATTCATGTTGATGAGTCCGCAATTCACGCTGGAGTCGACTTCAGGATAGTTTTTGTTTTCATGAACAGAAATGTACAGAATGTTTCATCTAAGATTAAAGAAAGTTGATTGCTTATCTCTTCTTGACAATAACTCAACCGGAATCGCGAGTCGGGATCATCATTATTGAAAACCCCAAAATTCACCCCTTAACCCCCTTGATGTTGACTTACGTGCAAGACCGTCCGAAGTTTTTTGAGGAGGCCGGGATCGAGAATCACTGTGCTGTCAAAGTTCCTTATTTTGAACCAAACTCGCCGGCAGAGAAACCGCGTCGATCCGGTGACTGCCGAACCCTCATGTCGAAGCTCGAATTTCCGCTCTGCGGATTTTCTCGAAGACGCTCTCAGAACTTTCTCATAATAAATCCTAATAGTTTCCGTTCTTTTCCAGCTGCAGCGGCTCCCGATGGATCCGAGGTGGCTGAGAGACTCACATTCAGAGATCGTCGAATCACTAAATTCTGCGCAAAAACTACGACGTAATTCCAATTTCGGATCGCTTCCCTGTTTTTCAGGGTAATAATTTGAAATTCTTGGGGAGGGTAAAAAGGAGTACTCGGGGCGGTGGACTTGAAATTCAAACCAATGCCAGATGGTAGACTGCCACCCCGTCTTGTTGCTCGACACAGGAGGAGGGGAGGGGGAGAGGAAGAGTAGAAGCCTCAGCGGGACCACTTCCCTCTGCCGAGATATATGTAGAGCTATGATGTGGTGTGTCTATTAATAACGAAACGATAACCAAGTTAGAATTTCCCTCCTTCTGCTCCTTTGGCTCGTTTTCTTTTGTTCGTCGAGCCCGCTCTCCCGGAACCCTGTTCTTGGTCCCGATCTCGGCCGCAGCGGCGCGATAAATATTGAAGGGGCGTTCCTTTTGACCAGGAGTCGAAGTAGTCAAGCAACTAACCACCCATCCAAGCAATGAGCCATCGAGTTATGGAGTCACTACGGATACAGGGTAGATGAAGCTTATATCGATGTCCAAGTGCGTTTCGTCATATGTACTTTCACATAAAAAACTGGCAGCGGTGGATTCGCATTTCCCGAAGCCTCGCTTTGTCTCCTGAACAGCCACCGATTCGTCCAACTCCTCAATCGCGACGTCGATTACACACTCTCGATGCAAAGTTTAGGGATCTGCCTTCGCTTAAACTCAAGCGGGCTCGCGGTCCACCTCACATGACGTAACCCTGTTCCACTCTTTCTGCTTGGTAGCGTCCCTTTCGTTCTTTCCTTCGTCTGCGACGCGACGCAGTGGACTAGACCTCTGCTTGTTCTCTGTCTCATGTTTCCACTCTGGTTACTTTTCGCTCATTCCACATCTTTTCCGATTCTTTTCTTGCGTCTCTGACTCTTCACCCGCGTTTCTTGTTCTCCTTGGCCTCCTCACTCGCTTGTCCTTCGTCCTTTTCCCCATCTCTCACTCGCCTTCTCCGTTTCTCCTCTCGGCCGCCTCTAATGATATCTCCGCTCCTTCTCCTACGTTTCAAAGTCGTCGACCAAAGATGAGGGAATCAGGACAGGAGGACGATGGTCATGGGGGAGCTGACAAAAGGGGGCAAAAGTAGAAGAAGCGGAGGGAAAAGCTGAGGAAAAGGAAGACGAAGTCTAAAAACTTTCCTGGCGGAAACGCCTGTTTCAGCCCCTCGAAGCGTGAAACTCTCTGATATTTTTGTGCCATTCCTCCTTTTTCCACTTTTCCCTGCTTCCTCTCACCACGTTTCGCGCCCTTGAAGCCGACCTCCCCTCCCCCAAGACCCCCTGTGCTCCTTCTGGATCATTTTATTTCTCTCCCTTCTCACCCTGAGTTATCTCTCGTTCAGTTTCGTCCAGTATCACCCCCGTTTCGTTTTTCCCTTTTCCAGCTTTGCGTCTGCAACCCTCTCCACGTATCGGCCGCCAGCGTTGTCATCGCAGCCATTGTTTCATCTTCCTGAACTATTCTGCCGATGCCGCCGTCTGACTCTATGACTCTCTGGAGCAGAAGCACAAATGGAAGGATGAACGACACGAGGAAAAGTCCGTCTGAGGCTCAAAATTCAGGAAAAGTCCAATGTCACAGAAGAATGAGTTCATTCAGTGTTTTAACCGAAGTCGAAATCGGATGAAATAGACGCGATTTCAACAACTGACCGTCGTGAGACAAGGTCTTGATAGAAGTATGAACCTGACTAGTGGGTGTCAATTGCGCCGCTCCGCCGACTTTAGAACTTGATTGGTCCAAGAGCGGAGTGCACTCACGGAGATTAACCGTCTCATATTCTTGAATATGAACACACAGAAAAGCTCACCCTTAACGAACTCGAAGGAGACAGGGGTTAACCTGAGTCTTACCTGGAGCGGAAAATGAACGAGATGAACTCTGAGAAGAAGGGGTCAAACGAGAAACATCGTCAGCTCGAAGGGAGGTCCGGAGTGGACGAGGAAGAGTGGGAATCGAAAGAAAAGTGTCGTCGATAATCTGATGTCTCCAAGTTGACACGTCACTCGTGGAGCGCGGAAAGTGGAGCAAAACGAATCGCCATCCCCTCTGACGTCGGAATTGCAGCGACGAGTTGTCGGCGACTCTCCCACACATGCACACTCCACACTTTCTAATTCTATTGGTAGCTCTGATTTTCGCAGTCGCACGTTTCCTCCCGCGGCCGATTTCTCTGCACGTTTGCGTTCAGATGTTCACGCGAGTAATTCGATACAGCAGAAGGAGTTGAACAGGACGAGTCGCGAGTGAGTTTTTTTTTCCTTTTTCGCTGTTTCGTAGCGGCGGGGGATAACTTCATTAGACTTCCAAACGAACACATGAGGAAAACCAACCTAAACCCGTACGACCGGCAAACCAACCAACCAACCAACCAACGAACTGAGTAAAAAGAGAAAGAAAGGGAAAAAAAGAAACTGCCTTGAAGACCTTGACTTGCTCCGTTCGGTCTGCTTGAAAGCTCGCCTGCAGTCGTTGTCATTTGAGTTATTCAGCAGACTGAGGGAAGAAGGGAAACATCGCCGTATAAGCTCTGAAACCGGAAAACGGCCAACAAGCCGAAAAGAAGACTCACGGCCGACGTCGCCGACTCCAACGACTCGTAGTCGCCGACGAATGCCAGCTCGTAGCGAAAGACATACGAACGCGATGGCAAACTGCTCGAAGATAACCCAAATAGGAAGTCGAGCATTTGTGGAAATCTTACATACTTCCATCAGAGATGTCAACTCCCTGTTTTACCTAACGTTCAATGTTGGCACGAAACACCGGGAGGAATTACGTGAATATCCTGATCCCTTTTGAGTCGCTCTCCTTCCGCTCTCTTGGCCTGAGAGTCAGGTGTCGCAAACAGTGCGGAGCTCCCGCGTCCTCAGCGAGAGCATCGACGACGCACCCGATTTTCCCGCTGTTGACATTTCAGAGAAAAAGAGAGGAAGAGTTTCCTCCTCCGTTTCTTCGTTTTTGGAAAGACGGAAAGCCGTCGAACGAGGAAACGAAAACTCCTCTCTGCTGCAGTCAACGATAAGCTTTAATTAGAGCCTTGCTTCCTTCGGAACGAACTATGGCGTCGATCGACGTAAAGCGCATAACCAGCCTCAGAACCGACCGAGTCGCAGACCCGGAGAAGAATAGGCGAAAAGATTCATCTCCAAGCGTATGAAGGGAGCGTGCATTCGACTCAATTCGAGTACTCCACGAGCGACCCAATTTAGAGGCAAAGTACCCAATTCAGATGTGATATCATGGAAGACTGAAAACGGCGAGAAAGTCGGCAGAATCGACCTTGGCAACATGAGTTCGAAATCAGTTTAGAAAACTCTAAGATATTGTCGTAATGTGAATGAACTTTGTTTTCAAGATTCACGTCGGAAGAAGTCAGTTTTGTTATGTAGGAGGCAAAAAGCCACCACCCCTCCAAAGGTCGAACCACGGACTCGAAATTTTGAACATCAAATACAGAAAATGTCACAAACGATGAAATTCAATCAAAAATAAAATACAAAGGGAATCGAAATAAATAGGATATAATGGGCTGAAATGCAATCGGTTCATTCCAGGAACCGACGGCCTAGTGAAATTACTTCTCATGATCTCGAGAGTCTTCCCGAGTTTAATTTGATGGGACCGCCTCCATTCTTCTCTGGTTACTCGGGAGTATTGTGCGCTTTGATGACACTATGGAGTCGAGTTGCAGACTCCGCCACATCCGGTGTTCTCTTCAAGCGTCTCCGCCTCCTGATTCCAGCCTACCGTCGTGCATGCCAAAAAGCTACGACTCTTGATTTCTCTCGTGCCCGTCTCAGGTTCCTTTTGTTCTTCGCAGAAGTTTCTTCGTGAAGGAGTTCTGAAACTCATGAAAAGTTCTTCCGCCTACTCAAACGCAATCCGAGTCCTCTGAGAGAGAGATTCTCGGAACGAAACGGAAGAGGCCACGGGGAAAGTGCTTCATTCGTTTCTAGAGTTTTCCATGGAATTCTCGAGGGACTTGTTACCAATGCGAGTCCGGCGCTCGTGCGCAGAAGCTGGACGAAAACAAGGTTCTTCGATCGGAGGATGGAAAGAAAAACTCCTCTCCGGAAAGTCCTATACCGCTCTCGTCGATAAAACAGTGCTGGCAGCAGCTCTCGTTGAGCTAGCTGCACTCAGTCGACCACGAATCCGTGGTTCCTCTTCCTCCTGTAGTCTGTCCCTCGTATCGCTCATTGGATATTCTCACATTCAATCGTTCCTTCTTCGGTCCCCTGTCAGTCCTATTGTTTATCCAATCCCAAAGTAGCGAAGCAGACCAGTCGGCCGGAAGGGAGACCGGAAGTTTCTAAAAGCGTCACTGGAAAGTGTATTGCTACCTCCCTACTATGTAGGCTTCCTTCTCTACTACTCGACTGCTTTGTTCTCCGTTGTCTTTTCAAAAACCCCAGGTTTTCCTCAATCTCGAGGGTCTCAACTCAGACAAAGGCCTCGACTCCATCAAACATCAGGCTGGGGAATTCCACAGATCCGATATAAATCACACAAAACGAAAGATACACATCGTGGTCGACACATTGTTCGCACTTCTGTTCATTTCCGGTTTCCGATCTCGACACGATTTCCAATCGAGAACAGTTCCAGAAACATCGCTGCTTATTTCCAGGTTGTCGACTTCGTTCGGAAACCAAATCCCCGCAAAACTAGCGAAGTATCCGAGCCCTAGCGAACAGGGGGAGGGGAAGAATCATCTTGATAAGCTTGATATGCAAAAATCGATGTCTCACAATGTTCAACAAGGTTTGCATGAGAATCGACGAATCCCGACAACGACGACAGAGGATTTCGTCCAGGGACGTTCGCCGGTCGGCGGGCGGGCGGGCAGGCGGGCGGGCGAGCAGAGTTGTAACGCGAGCTGCTCCCAGAGGAAGTAGCGAATCGGAAAACGAACGACCGACGTCTCGAGAATATTGGCTTCGGAACCTAACAAGTTTTGCGAAGATCCTCCCGCGGCTTCTTAAATGTTCATTGATTTCGTGCCCGCTGGCGGCGGCGGCGCGGCGGATTCTCCTCTCGGAAATTCTGAATTAAATTTTGTCATTTGGCCGTGGGGCTTCAGATCGAATATCTTGGCTTTTGGGAAACGGAAGATATTTCAAGCATAAGGACCGAGAAGAGAGAGAGAGAGAGAGATTCAGCCAATGAAGAGAGCAGTTGACTGCGAAGTCAGAGCTTTTTCTAGACATCTAGACTCACGGCCCGGATCGAACCACTCTGGAAATGTCGTTGATTTTTCAGGATACGCTGTTGTTTGCTCGAGGAAGTGATTCGAATTGACGAAATTAAGAAAATATCGGAAGCATATTCTTCCTTAACGCCCGAACCCCCGGATTTTTCGATTACCTCTTGAAGCAGACGAACGCTCCTCGTGATTAAACGGGAAAATCACGAAACAGATTCGAAACTTCAACTTCCTCAGTCCGGAGCGTCGTTTGGAGATCAGCATGTCGTTCCTTGAGAGAACGAGAGTCGGTTTTTTGCGCGGGCGTCACGCGACTTCGGATTCGAAACTTCCAAACGAGGATCCATTGAGTGCGCAACTCGCATTTGAATATGTATAAGGGCGAGTGCGTTTTTTCTGTGTGATTATCCCACGAATAAAAACCTTCGAGTCGACTATCGGATAGACTTCCTGTTTCGTCGGGGGTGATGGAAGCGAAGTGGAAAAAAGGCTGAAGTTCCCGTCATGGCTGACGCAGAAGTCTCGCGAATCGACCCCGCGCTATCGGTCGAGCCACAGCGGAATTGTGGCATTGAAAAAAGTACGGGACCAAGGAAGGGCAAAAGGCCAACATCCGAGACTAAGGATTGCATAATCAATAGTGGCGCCAACTTTTGAAAAGACCAGCATCGTCGTCATCATCGGAAGCGGCATTCTCTGCATGCGCGCGGACAACCAACCGAGAAGCAAACGAGCGCCACCAGAGAGGAAAAAAAAAGGAGAAACTTGCAAAGAAACTTGAATCCACTGACTTAATTACCATCCCTGAGGACCGCTCGACAAACTTCACAAGACATCAGATTGCGCGCCGGGGACAACCCGTGGGGGAGCGGGTGGATTTGGGTAAGTGGGGGTTCGGCGGGAAGACTGAGTGAGAGCAGACCCGAGCAGGATGAGTGCGAGCGCTTTGCCCGCCCGCCAGTTCGTTCGGTTGCCGAACATGTCAGAAAGCTGTCACTGTCGTTCATATCGTGTGCATATGTGCTTCGCTTGTTTCTCCTTTTCTTCGGTTGGTCGCTCGCTCGCTGGCCCAGCCGCCCCACCGTACGACCATCACACCAGTGGTTTCCTTTGTTGTTTTTATCCTCCTCCTCCTCCTCCTCGAGTTCCTGATTTCCTTTCCTCCTCGCCTCCCGGATGAATTAGCTCAACTTCACGGAAAAAATTGAAAAATTCACTTATTTTCATCAATGGATCCTACTTCCGCACTTGCGTTGTGTTCTTTTTCATAACTTACTCTGTTTTTCTCGGAATCTTGGATATGGGGAGAACTCAAAAGAGTGGATAAGTCCTACTCGCCTCTAATTGAACATTTCGTAGATCTACTCGAGTGGATTGGTCGTCGTCGAGACGACCTAACTCGCTCACTTTGTGCAAAGACAGAACGGCTGGAGAGAACCTGGAGCGTTTCTTCGAAAAGAAAAGCGCAGAGAATACGAGGAGCTAGCTAGAGGAGAACGGACGAAACAGGACACTGGCTGAAGTTACTCTCAGTCAGGTCCTCTAAAAATCGCGGAACCCTGGATTTCTCTGAAGAGAGACAGTGTGGATACTCGGCCGGCTGAATATGTTAGGGAAGTCAGTTTTTATTCCGAGGAAGAGAGGAGACGTGGTTCAAGGGAAAAATACTGTTCGATGAGACCAACCATCACCCGAGAAGGAGAAGAATGGAAAGAGTTGAGGAACTGAATCTCGCGAGGAACCGAATCAAAGAGTCCCAGCGTAGAAAATTGAGTAAAAACATCGCTCTCCACTACTGTAGTTATTCGGCTCAGTTCTCTCACTGGCGGCTGGATTGCGCTCATTTGTGCCGGTTAGAGAATTCAGATTGTGATCAGAGAACATTGTCACTTTTCTTTGCGAAGTTCCGTAAAACGAATCAGGAAGTTTTGATGGGCAGTAGCAGCACGGTGTATGTATCGATGCAAATATTCTACCGAGAGGAAGGGAGAGGAGGAAACTCCGTCAGTCACTTCGGCGGTGGCGCCATGCTCGTTATCCGAATGCCGAGGCCAAAACTGAAATGGAATGGAATAGCAACTCAGATGCTTCGTCTGCCGGGTGGACAGCAAGCGTATTTGCATCAAATAGAAATCGTCCCTGGGGCACAGTTTGATGTGTGTGTTTCAAGTGTAGCAAATGTTCCCGAAACCTGAATCGTCGAGGGACATGCAACCGCAGTTGCTGGCAGCCAAAAGTTTCGAGCAGGATCACTTTTCTTTCTGTATTCTTCGTTTGCATAACTTCAAGGATGCTTGAATCTGTTCCGAGCAACCGACCGCTCAGGTTTTTCCTTTCTTTTCTCTCTTTGTCCTCAGAGGGTCGAGAGCACTCTCCAGACACGAAGCACCTTTTGAGAACTTGGACGCAACACGAGGATCGCTCAAAAGAACAGCGAAGAGGGTTATAAAAACAACAGTTCGTGAAACATATCGAATAGAGTATCCCTGGACACCATAGACAGACGAACACGGATGCATCCGGCCACGTCGATTTTCCATGGCAGCGTTTGATAAAAACTTGTGAGAAATTCTCTGCTGGAGATGAACGAGGCAATTGATTTTTATGAGAGAGAGGACACAAAGAGCAGGGCGAGACAGGCGTTGTGTAATATTTGTTGCGTTCGACATCTTTGTCTGATGACGAAAAGAGAACGGACAGATGGGCGTGTCACATCCAATGCACACTCGTGCGTCTGTGAAGTACGGCAGCGTATGCACATACATGGAACAACTGGGTGTTTCACTAAGCCGGGATTTACCCTCGACCACCTACTACTACTGGACGTCGAACAAATTCAAAAACTCCGAAAGCAACATCGACATTCAGATAGAACGAGATCCGAAGCCCAGGACTAGCGGAGGACCGGAGGCGAAACGGCGAGAAAAATGAGAGAACCAGGAGCAAGGAGAGCCCTACGGGACTCCTTTTGCTCTTCTCCTCCGGGATTTCTTGCGGTTGTGACTCACTCCACCCTAGGGAAGAAGAAAGTCCTACAAATGTCTCTCGCAGATTTATGACGAGAGAGAAGAGAACGACTTGGACGAGGGGATGAAGACAACGACTAAGCGACCAACATCATTTCAAGCTGTGCTGAAGCTCGTTGAGCCGATCCGGTCCAGTGGCTGTTCGTCAGTCTTTTTGTTGGCATAAATGTTTTCGGGTATGAGCTCATCGACAATCGATGTCCCATGATGCGGTTCTGGGTCTTCGTTCGCTTCTCACCCAACTCTTCCGATCTCCCCCAGACTTTCGAGCACTTCGTTCGTTTACTCGGGGAGTCGTTGTCGCAGTCGCTCATTTCCAAGTTTTGCCATCGGTTTCACTTTTCGCAATCCGACGGCGACGACTTCAAAATCGTGTCCGTAGCGGGCGTAGCTTCCGTTCGAGATACGCCGCCGTTCATTCTGGATTCATGGCCCACTAACGGGCATATGGTTGCGTATCTCTAGCTAATTATGACCCTCATTCAAAGCAACGTCCTCATAGAGCGCCTTCTCTAACCGATTCAGCAAACGGGAGGACAAGCAGCCAGAGCCGCCGCCGAACTCCCCATCCAGTCAAAGCCTCACGATTCGGTCTGTCGTTTTGTCAAATCTCCGCGAGAGCGTCCCGTTCACTCGCGCTACAGCCAAAACTAGGTGTCTGTCTTTGAACGGGGATGATCCTTCTCGAATCCACTTGATGATTTGAGTGGGTTTCATTCCTCAGACCCGAGCTGAAACCCATATGGTCTCTGTGCTACAACAAAGTCGGCGTTTCAATTGGTCTGAAGTCTGAACACGAATTGTCTCCAACAACTGTTGTGGATCCGAATCGAGACCTTCCCAATGGATGGAGGGAACAGCGGGGGCGGCGGAGAGATGATGAACGAAAAGGGAGAAACGCAGGCGGAGAGCGTGAACGTTGAATCACAGATAAGGGAGCCGCGGTCGTTGGGGTTCGCGCTCCATAAGCTGAGTGTAATACCGGTCGAGCGATATGAGAAGGCCCTTGTCTCCCCGGTTTCGAGCCGCCAGCCACAATGCTTCAACCTCCCCTGCGAGTTCCTGAGTCTGAACGTCGCTTCCTGATTCCCTTCTCGATACTCCCATCGGCTGTGGTGATGCGGTCAGAGAGTCAGTCAAGCTAATCAACATTAAGAGCTGACACGATCGAGTTAGTCGCTCCGTTTCTGGAACTTTTGACGTTGATTGGTCAGGACCGGAACGTGTGTTCCTTGTCTGGTTTTTTCCCTCCGTTCCGGCCTCCTCTCCAGCTCGAGGGGATTATCGGCCATTTCTGCGCGTTCCTGTCATGACCACGATTATCAAGTGAATAACAGCTGTTCGAAATGTTTTCCACGACGAGGCAACTGACTTTCTGAGAGGGTTCCAGATACCTCTTGAAGAAAAAATCTTGGAAGTCATCAGTCTGCTCACGTCAAGCAACACCGAAGAGGTTCGCTGTCGACGCCGCAGCTGGAAGAAAAACGATTCGGCTCATGCAAATAAAAAATAATAATGATAATAGGAGCCAATATCACTAATATGTTGCAGAGGTCTATTTCGCAATGAGTGAGTGACTCACTCACTCGTTCAGTAAGTGAGCGACCGAGCGCGAAGCAATTGTTGGAGCTCCGGATCGAACGAGGTTTTGTTAGCAAACTTTGTCAGCCTATTGGGGCCTCTTTATTGGCCTGAAGGACCAACTCTGAGGTCGATGGGTTTGTTGGCAACGTCCGAGTTGGCGGTACCGTCCGCAATTGCCCGTGTCAGGAAGATATAGGAAAAGAGAAAAAAACGGCAAACGCCTAATTCCGATAGAATCACCAATGCCAATCTGCAATATGGTCCCCAGTGGATGTCCAGGACAAGCAACCAAAGCGAACAAACAAATCTACGCACTCCTCTTATGCCGTAATGGTTTTCATTGTTATTGCCGCGATTGTTGTGGGCCTCGTTGATACCGTTCTCGACCTTCACTGTTTCCTACGGAACGGAAACGACCTTCACCGCGTCTGACGACTGTCCATTCGGTTTGATTCTTCCGCTTCTGTCACTTGCCAAGCACATGACGTTTCGATATCCATCGAAAACTTTCATGACTTTTGTGGGCGTGGACCTCTTGAAGAAGAAAATCAATTACAAGAACGAGCCATCTTTCTTTCAGGGCAAGACCGCAACGAACTCTCCGAATTCGATGAAAATTGCGCCTAGTTTACTTTTAGAGCGAGAGAACGCTTCAGAAAACCGAGCGAACCCTGCTGCCCTCAACAGCAAACTAATTTCATCGGAGTTGATCCGAGCTTCCAACGCACGTTATGTGTACCCGTGCCGGTAGCCGTAGCCGCAGGCTTTTGGGGTACGGCCGGTCGCGGCGGTCGGGCCAGCGCTCAAGTCAAACAGAGGAAAATTTTAATTAGAAGAAGCCAATAACAGCAAGTGCCGAATCCCCTTCCGGCGCAAAGTCTTGTTTCTTCGAATCAGCCACCGCTTTCCACCGGGGTTTCGGAAGCCGTGTTTCGCCGATCCGACCACAACGGCCGAACACAACTATCGTCGCTGACCGCTCCTTCGACTCACCCGAGTCGGAAGGCCGGTGAATTCATTGCTGCTTCTCAGATGGAGCCGCTTTTCACTTTTTGAGGAAACATGGCCTACAGCCTCGCGCGCGCTTATCTCGCCGACGTGTAACGCGAATTCATGGCGGAGGTTTTCCGCCGTCGTGAGAGTAGAAGTAGGGAGAGTAAATGAGGTGAACTGGCGGCTTTCCAACGAAGAAACGATACGGGCTTTAATCTACTATGTCAGAGCAGGCGGCGTATCTGTTTCACGCCTTTCCTAATTTCAGCAGATATGAGAGAGCGTGCTCGCGCGTCCTTTTGCCACGTTCCATGGAAACACCTCAGAGACGTTATCGGGACCTCCGTCGCTTTCGGTTACGCAGGGGATCCGTGATACTGGCTGATATATGCTCGTCCGAGGCGATAAGATTCCGCAATTAATGTTCTGCTACTGCAACCGCCTGAGATGAATTCCTTCGAGCGAGAACTTCAGGCACGACAATAGAGAACGCGTGATCACCTTCAGGGTTCCCCGTCTTCCGCAGGACGTCGAAAGAGATTAGCGCTTCCTCGAGGATGCGAAGAGTCCGTGTCGTTTCTTGCGACCTTTCCTCAGGTTTGAAATCCCGTGGAACGAAAGAATTCTTGAAACTTCCGCTTCCGTGTCCGCATTTTGTTTGAAGGAGGCGTCCTCGATTCGGTTTCCTGGAATCCAGAACGAGTTCTCGAGGGAAACCTCTGGAGCTCTGGCGGAACGAATTGATGAAGCGTCCAAGCGAGATTGCGTGGAAATTAGTCTGTGCTCGAACGTGTTCGGTTTGTAATCGATGTTAAATTAGGCTCGAATCGTCGACGAAATCGCCGCTTTCGACGAAATCGCGATGCAGCCAAACAGACATCTGACATGAGGTAGGCGGCCGGTTCTATCTGCTCTTGACAGGCGGGCATCGGCTTTGCGTGACGTAGAATTCGCGATATCCGAGTTCTGCGTGCGTTCGCCGACGAATCGAATCGCTATTCATTCAGCTCAAAGAGCGGACTCGGATTGAATACGGACTTCCCAACTCTCGAGAGAAGCTCTCACAGTCGAGGTGTGGACGTCGAGAGCTGGAATCTTCTGAAGAGAGACAGAGAAGGTTCCGTGATATTTGAGGAGAAAGCGAAACTTGGATTAACCGAGTCCACAACTTGAACAAGAAGTTCACTTTCACGCTCATCGGAAGTTACGAAGTGAACTTTTCTACATTCTTTGTTGAAGTTGCGGATCCAGAGACCATTTCCAACAGAGCTTTGTGAAGAAAAACTATCCCCTGGACGGATTTCGGTTCTATACATAGATTGTTCTCGGAAACGATGTTGACCTCATCAAATACGCTCGGAACTACAACGTCCGAATCTCGTGGAAATTTCCGATCCAAACAAATCTTTCGGAAAACAAGTTGTTTACGCCAGGCGGAGATGTTGTCCGACAAAGTGAGTGATATTCTGTGTCACGAACGACCAACTACGCACGCCCGCTCTAGATGTACTTCTTTCAGAAATAGTCTGGCAGACGACCGCTTCTGCTTTGACGTCGAGGGCCTTTGATTGCGAATGACTCCGCCAGAAGCCGGAGCTCCGATCAGCGATGGCGGAAATTGTTTTCTTCAGAAGCCGGATGGATAGAAACCTAGATCTCGTCGAGAAAAACAAAGCGGAAACGACTCGAATGACCTTCATGAAGGTTCAGGGAGCAGAGTTTTCGGCATTCTAGGTCCGAAGGTATTTGATAGTTTGGACGAGAAGTGAAGCAACTGAAGCCAGCTCGTTAGTTGCCGTATGACCATGGTGTAAACCTCGAGCTGTAACATGAATCGAGATCGATGATGTGAGAAACTCGTCCTTAATTGGGAAGACGTGCAGACAAGCAAATTGTAAGCAAAGATGTTGAACGATGATGTGATCGTCCGACACGGTCGTGACGTGCTCTCGTCTGCGTGCAATGAACGCTGCTGGAATGTTCCAGAATCCACTCGAGGTCGAAATATCTATCCCTGATGAGTCCGCACAGCATCAGAAATCGAATCTGTCCGCACAAGAGATAGTTTCTGGCAAAACTCAACAATCGCCAGCGATTTTCTCAGCCGATACTCGAAAGTCTCACGGAGTGCGTAGTATACCGCCGCAAAGGACCGATCGACCAAGCAACTGACCGAGCAACAACCTGTTCTAGAGCAAGTTGAAGAAGAAAAGTGACGTTCCGATCGGCCATCCCCCGTCTATCGTTCCTCAAAAGTGTAGAACTTTCAATTCGCTTCGCTGACGGCCAATCCCTCGTTGCTACAGAGAAAATTTAAGCTGAAGCGGCCAAACGCGTTCGCGAACTCATCGAACACTATCTTTTCCCTTCCCTGAACTCAGAATATCATCACAGAACTCTTCATGTACTTCGTTTCGTCCGATGCCGCAACGGTCTTTCCAGAGTTCATTTTCACGGCCGGGGTTCTGACCTCGAGCGTCCAGGACGAAACTAAAGTCGGATTCTTTCAACGAATGAGCTCAGCGGAAAGATTCACGCCTATATCTCCCGCGTCCAAACGCAGGAACAACCGGCGCCTTTACAAGCCAAAAGCTACATCGAGATCCAGTTGTGAGACGCAACAAGTGCTGCAAAGTTTCCCTCTGAAACTTCCTCTGGTTGCTGTTTCCGTGCGGCAGCATTCAAAGACCTACTGAACAACTAATCCGCCGTCTTCCTTCTATTCTTCCCCAAAAGTCCTGTCGCCAGCCTCTTTTCAATCAGTTCAGCGGACGCTAAGCTCACCGAAACTTTCAAGCCACGCTATTGAGTCTGTAGAACTGAGGGTCAAGTTCTCGAGAAGAGAAAACACAATCGTTCGAAGCAAACGCTCCCGATTTTCGGCTCAGCGAACACGGTGGCGAACTTTTTGAAACCTAAGCCACCCAAACGGATCGGTCATCGTCGGAATAGATTTCACATGGATCGAGCAACAAGGAGGCATAGAAATGAAAACTTCAACGAGATGATGGAGCTAAATCAGCTGATGTAATTTATTCCACACGGAAGAGGCTCAAGCCTCTCGGGTAATTTAGTAAAACAATATATTTCTGGTGTCGAGCATTCTTTCAGATCTAGATTGAATTGAACGAACACCCTTGGCTCACTTATAAAATTGTTTCTCTAGAATTGACAATAAGAGTAGCATTTTTTTGAACATCCTAGTTGAGTGAAAGCATCGCTTAACATAGTTGAGTAAAAGCTGGAACACGAACAAGACGACCTTCGTGACTTCGGGGGATCGGCACGACTTATCACCGATCGTCATCGTACCAATAAAATTCCGCAACATCCATTCATTTCTTCGAGCAGATGAGAAAAGTTCGAGTGATCGGCACCGCCTCATGGTTGTCGCTCCTTGAAATCAAAAACAAATCTCAAAATCAAACGAGAATTCGAGGAATTCATGTTTTTTGAATTCGAGTTCCGCACTTGTAGTGGGAACGCATAGAGGTAGGGTCTACTCACATCATCGACGAAGAGGTTTCTTGTTTCACCCGGCCTCGTTTGCCGCGCCAAGTTCCTCTCGTTGTAAAATCTGAAGGTCACCAGGCCTAAGACGGCCAGCGCCATCAGAGATAAGACGAACATGCAAATCATAAAATACATGGGCCATGAAGAGGCTGTTGGCGGCGGATAGACAGGTCGACCTGGAATGCGGAGAAATACAAGGTTTCAATGGTGATTGAGAATCAACGGTCGCTGTCGATGACCGAGAACTTCACGGAGTGGAGAAGATCCGGAAGAAGTTTTTCGAACTCACATGCGTGTTCGTCGCTGTTGTCTCCGCAGTTGTCCACGCCGTTGCACATGTGCACCTGGTCGATGATGAGTCCGTTCGTGCACGGGAAGCAGGTTTGATCGGGTTTGCACGCTGAAGTGAGCAAAGAACTCGTTCGAAACTTATCACATTCGATCATTTCGGGAAATTTTCGCTTCAGGATATCTATGACCGAAGAAATCGAAGACTCACTCTGCTGGAAGGCGGTGAGAAGAACTCGGACGCCTTGCGTATGCTTTCTAACGTTTCGTGGGGATGTTTTCCAGTCAAGTCGGATCGTTTCGTTCATGTAGTTGTCAGCTTTCCCCGTGACATTCTTCTTCGGGCCGCAGAACAGATTCGATCCGGAAAACGATGGGGAGATCTATCGAATCAAGAAATCAAAATTTGTTGAATCGTTGCATCGATCCGACCGGAAAAGAGAATCTCTGGCTCTCTCTACGTTGGAACCGAACGGAAGAAAAACACTTTCGCTCGGAAGACGACGGCTCACCCGAAGGTAGTCTTGACAATCCACAGTGTCCGCAGTGAGCACATTGACAATGAGTCCGACATCGTCCTGCTCTCTCGTGAATTCTATGGTACACGAAGTGTTGGCTGCGTAGAATGCTTGCCAGGGGCGTTGACTTTCCACTATGACTTCGTCGCCGAACCTCATGGCCCGAGGCTCATCTGGGCACCACTCGGATAGAACGTCTGGGGAAAAAGGGTTTTTCCTCAATAATTTGAGACGCTTCGACGGTCAACGATGAGACTTCGCATCTTGCTCCGCGGTCACATCGCGAGTCCAGGCGGTACGTCGGAAAATGGTCAAATCACGATACGCGGCAAAAAATACCTGAGATACTCACAAACGTGTCGATGGATAAGACCCGGGTCGATGCCTCCAGAAAGCTTGCGCCATCCTTGGCCATCCCAGCGCACTTGATAACCGAGAACGTCGGGCAGAGCCAGCAGGCCAAAAATGATGACGCTTACTCCGAGCATCGCTCTTTTCTTTCTGAAACTGAGAAATATCGTTTCAATATGAGACAGGAGCTTTGGTTTGTGACTCTTGAGACGATCCAGATTGCTTAGTCACCACGAGCTTCGAAGGAAAGCCTCAGAAGTTTCGAGAGTTTCCTTCCTCACCGCACGTGGAGATCACGCTGTCCCGGCGGAATTTCAGAGAATCTATCCTTCCAAAGAAACACTGATTGGTTTCTCAGCGAAACTGACAAAGAAAGACAGAAGTTGAGCATTCGGCTCACCTTTGGACTTACGAGGCACTTGAAACGAGACGAGGTGCTTGCTGCACGGACACGGACTACGGTGTGAAGATGCCGAGTGTTTCTCGTCGCCGTTTTCCTCGCAGCACGATGTCGAGCCTCGGTGGACGTTTCAAGACTTGGTGGTGCAACGTGCATTTTCACCGACGACTCTCGGTGAAGAAAACATTGGCCAGACGTTTCTTGAGATGCCGTCGAGCGGAGCGAAATCCGCAATTTGCGACGAGCGCTCCTGAGCTGACCGATAGGCTCTCCGTCGCCTGATCTAGAATGAGATCCCATCAGTTCTGGCTCATTGATGTCCACTACGCTCATGGTTCAGGATAAGAAACCGACTCGACTCTGGGACTTCAAACTGCCAACCTGCATCGCGTTCTCGACACAAACCGATCACGAACTTCCTTAGACAAACTTTCAGGGTTGCTTTGAAATCGGAGCTCATTGAGATTGATTTGAACAAGGAAATGAGTTTCAGTAACCGAAGAAACTCTCTTCTTCCTCCTCTGCTCTTCTCGATTCTTCACCCACTTTCCTTGTTTCGTCCAACTTCAGTGTTCAGGGCCTGGAAGAGGGCCGCTGACCCAAAAAGTTCGCCGACTCCTGTCACATGAAAACATTCCTCAGATGTTTATGTACACTCGTAATTTCAACTTGTATACAACATTAGGGAAAGTTTTAGCATTGAATGTAAACTTGACGCAAAATATTATTCACAAATTGTCGTATCTCATTGTTGGTGGGAATGTGATTGGATTAATGTTGAGAGGAAATGGAATCAGCTCTTATGTAATCAGGATACCTCCCAAAATCGTGCTGAAATACATTTTCATTTATTCCGAGAATAATTCACGACCTGACTGATCTCTTGATTCGTTCTTATGTACAGATTATCGTGATTTGAAAGTAGGTCTCTGAATTCCCAGCAACCGCAATCACTCCCCAAATTTCGCGCAATTTCCAGCTCAAATATCCTTAGAAAGTCAATGAGAGCCGAGAGAACCGCGATTTACGCACATATCTCATTCGATTCCTCATCAATCATCATTTATCCGCCATCAATTCATGGATACGTCAATGCATCGCAGGTTGTTCTGAACATCGTCGCCGCCCAGCCGACGAATCTTACGAATTGAGTTCCGGGGTAAGATGCTGTCGTCATAAACGGCCGGAGCGAACAGAAGAAAATAGCGACAGAGAGTTTGCAGGAACCCGCGTTAGGGACAACCATTGTTGCCGCTCAAATCTCCGCACGGGTTCATGCCACCGCAATGAAGATATTCATCAATATAAAGTCCGTTGTCACACTTGAAGCACTTCCGAGGGCCCTTACATTCTGGGAAAGAAAAAATAAATAAACTGATCAGCTGCACAGATCATGTTTTCCGAAATTCTTCGAACCAAAACGTTCCACTCACCATGCAGGTGGAACGGACTCAACACGATTCGAAAGCCGAGGCCCGGGCGTCTCGACTCCTCACTTGCGGCTGAAGTCCACTTGATCGAGATCGTTTGGTTCGTATAGACCCACGCGTTCCTCGTCTCGAAATGACTGATCGCGTGACCACAGAAGGACATTGCTTGGCCTCTCTCGGGGATGATCTGGTGATGTCAGAAAGAGCGTTAGAATCTACCTCTAGATCATTTCCGGGCGATTCTGATGTTGTTCCCATTATTTCTCTTGGGCTGGGGGTAGGGGGGGGGGAGGGGCGAGGAATTTTCCTTCTGCTCAAGTTACCTCGACGACATCGTTGCAGTCGTAGGTGTCAATCCAGGCGATCGCTACTATGAGTCCGTCCTGACCCGGCGCGGGCTTGAACTTCATTAAACACGACACGTTCGTGTCATAGGAGTATTCCAGAGCTTCCTGACTTTCCACTATTGCTGGAGTGAAGTAATCCACCGATTTGACTTCCTAAACACATTCGTCGCGCTCCATATAATCTGAAATTAAGCGGAGAAGCAGCGTTACGTCAAGGGAGCTGTCGACATCGAAGAGTTCGGGATTTCAGAATAAACCAGGAACCTGGAAATCTGTTTTTTCCGAGCGAAAGTTTCACAAAGGAGAGAATTCTATTCCACAGCCAGACAACCTTAGCTCACGACACAACACTTCGGTTCGAACCTCTATTTTTGTTCAGTTGAAACACTCACATTCACTTCGCATACGCTCGACTTGACGTGGATTGCTCGACGATTCTCGAAAATCCTCTTGGCCACTGTGAGCGAGGTAGATGGCCAAGAGGCGCACGAAGAGCACTACTATCGATTGCATCGCTTCGTGCAATCGGGAATGAAGAGAATTTGTGATCGGAAGATGGTGCGTCCGGTGGACAGACTGCTTCGGAGCTAGAGCCCTGGATCCCTTGGCGGATACTTTTTGAACCGTCGAGAGAACATCGTCGGTTCCAACCGCTTTCCCGTTGCCCAATGAAACTCAATCCGAGTGCTCGAGAGTCTTTCCGGAACAGCAATCCAACGACAAGCGTTTTTCAAGAGGACGATAAGCTCCGCTGGAAACCGCATTCCTGCACATTATCCAGCCTCAAGGACAGGAATCTCTGGAAATCGAATCTTCGCCTGATCGCTGTGGCCATGGTTTCCGGGTTCTCTGGCGGAATGCAACGTTTGCGAATGTCTGGCGACGGTCTCGCAGCTGAATGAACGACCGGCTGCGGAATGCGGTTGTCTCTTGAGTGCCCGGTGCCGGTACATTCATATCAACCGGCAAGGCCTGTAGTTGGATCCGAGAATTCACATGATCCGTGAGCCAACTGCACAAGTGAAATCGATACCGAAGCTGTGGGAGACCGAAAAAAGCTTAATTTGGGGCACAAGGTTTGGGATCGTTTCTGGTAATCTAGTTTTGGTTCGGCTTTCGGAAACGTATCTCAAGGTGGAAAAGTATTTCTCAGAAGAGCGCCCACAAAAATGGAGATTTTTGGAAGGAAATCCGCGGAAACAACAGATTTTCTGGATTCATCGGATTTGAAAACTAACGAACTTGAGTTTTTGCAAAAACAGAAGCTTCTCTGGCACCTTATAAGTGGCACCTTTCCTGACGTCATTAATACTCATGATATTTGAACGGACAGAATCCGTACCGATGAACGTTCACCGTGTATTCTTTAAATGATCCAAGAAACCCGAGCGCTAATCCGTACGATGAACTACTGACAAGCGTTTTCCGGGGCGCAGATGAGTTTTGACAGATTGCTCGAATGAGAAACTGGAAAGCGTACTCGTCAACATTTTCCAACCGCAACGTAAGCAATCCACGGAAATCGAATCGCCGTTTGTATGCTACGGCCACGGCCTCCGGGTCGTCTGGCGGTTTGCAACGGTTGCGAACGACTGGCGAGGATGTCGCATCTGTATGAACAACCGATTGCGGAATGCTTGGGTCTGGCAGTAAATGCTCGATGCTGGAGAATTCCTATCTGCCGACAATGTCACCGGTGCTTCTGGCTGAACAACTGGAAGAGGGTACCCTCTGTCTTTGGGGAGTCGAATTTCTTTCACAGATCCGACAGATGCAGCCAAAACTGTGCCCGCAAAGCATCCAGGTCAACTTTCTTTAGAAGGAAGAATTCTTTGGAACCGAATATTTCGATGATCGGATTCTTACGATTTTCAAGTCTTTCTCGATCTTCGAATTCGGGGTCAGGGAAGAGTGCTCGACCGGACGACCAATTGAAAACTCAGCTTTCCATTCGACCATTGCGCCAACCGCTTGTCTGAATGAATCCGAATCAGAGAACATAGAAAACGAGTGAGCTCGACAAACTCTCCTAGGCTAGATACTAATATATCGAACGAAATTTCGATTACCGACAACTGGAGAAACAGAATCATGAATCAAAACTTTAAAGACTGAAGTATTGTTTATTGTTCTTCTTTACATATCACTCAACCGGAGTTTATTTACACCGCTGCTGTGCTTCATGGAATGGACACGACTAGGTGATTGTTTGGATTTGAATCTATACATCTTTTGTACAAGGTCCTCCGACAACATCAACGCGGGATGGAGGATCAACAATTATGTTCGTCACTCCAATCACCGCAATTGTTGCCGCCGTTGCATCGGGACCATTCGTGAACGAGGTAACCTCCGGATCCGCAGCGGAAACAGCGCTCTTCGGGAGGACAGCCTGAAATGCAGTTAAAGCAATACATTGGTTTAAGGGTTTCAGCTCCCGCGTAAACTCCATTTCTGAACAAGAATCGATCCCCTCAGGATAAAATGAAGTCTTACTTCGCACGAAAGCTGTGACCATCACTGCGAAACCCTTTCCTGTGGTTCTTGATTCTTGTTTCGCGGGCACGTGCCACTTGATGATCACAGTCGCGTTAGAGAAGGTGATCCACTCATCCTTCGGATCACCTTCTGACCTGTCAGGACCGTCGTACCTGAGCGGACGTAGGGCACCCGAATCCGCGCCGATCTGAAAATTTCCGGAAGAAATGCTCTAATCCTCCTTCCTCGGAATGAATCACGGCACGAAAGCTGATTATCTGAGTCCTAATTCCATTTTATGGAGCCGTACTCCATGAAAAGTCAAAGCGAGAAACGCCTGAACTCACCTCCATGAAATCGTTGCGACCGGCTGTTTCACTGGAGAGGATCACTGCGATCAAATCGAGCTGATCATCAGCCGCTCTGATCGTCATCGTGCACGAAACGTTTGTCCGGTAACTAGAGCCGATATTGCTCCTGACCAGAACCTGGTCCTGGAATTTCACCAATCTCGTTTCCATCGGACAGTTGTCCTCCAGCACGTCTGAAATTATCATCGAGTTCATTCGAGAGCCGCGATTGGAGAGATTTGAGCTCCACAGAATCCATGATCGGAAGATTGACTCACTCGTGAATCTGCTCATCGGCTCATCACCGTGCCAGCGCTGCGTTCTCGCAACCACAGCGCCGGTAAGGATACCGCAGATCAGGAACGAGATTAGCAGCATTTTTTGGTGATATACGCGTGTAAGTGTCACGACTTTTCCAATCGCGCCTTGAACTGCTGCTCGACACTTCTCGATTCCGAAGTTTCCCTGCGAGATGAAAAAAATCACCGTTAGTCACGACGTCCGTCAGCTTCGCGGAGAGGTCGTTGATGCCATTTGCTGGGAATAGCTGTCCATTTCGGGCAAGAGGCCTGGGATCCTCGACTCACTTTTCTCAAGAAAGAGAAAAAAACGCTTTTCCTACAGTGGTGAAGAAGAATGCTCACAAAAACTGGCGACGGTATCAGTGGCATGTATGTACATGCATGCCAGAACCGGCTCCAAGGTATGCATTTTCGGTGAACCGATTTGCGTGACTCATGCCCTCGGTTCTCAGTCAGAAACCGAGAAGTTTCTTTCGGAAACTGTGGCTACACTTACAATATCGAGGAGCTGTGTGCAACAAGCCGCGACACTTTTGGATGGTTTTCGAGAGATGACAACCGCTCTCCGCAAGACTCACAAACGAACTGACTGTCAAAGCCGTTTCTGAGGGTCGAAGCTGATTCCAAATGTGAAGCAGCGAACTCTTCCCTAAGGGACGCACATTGAACGTCGGACAAATCCAGAGCGCAACATCGCATACGTACCAAGGACGCGTTCCGATAGCCAGGTGTTGGTCCACGTCGATCGATGCCGGAGCTCAAGCTGAAGTGAGAATCGCTCGACAGTGTGATTTGATTCGTCGGAGAAATCAAAGAGCGGTCAGTGAGTCAAATGAACAGGAGTCGAGGACCGTCACGGAAAGACATCCGTTAATATAGGGCGCGATTAGAGGGGGAAAGATCCAGGGAATTTTATCACGTAGCGTTCTCTCGCTGAATCCTCTCTTGACACGAAAGCCAAAATTTCTAGCAAAAGTATATTCTGATGTAAAGTCTGTACACAATGCCAGCGTATCACACCGATTTCGACTTTTCATCCGACAACCTGATCCAATGGCTTTACTTTTCGAACTTTCGATTCCCAGGCTCCTGACGAAATCACGAAAATCACAAAATCGTGGAAAAAAACTCGAATTCGACGATTCTCACTTATCCCAGAGTCAAGCGGCTCATTTTCGAATCTCGAACTTGAGCGCCAACATTCCGCGAGATCCTCACTCGATCTTCCAGATACAGAACTCTGTTTTCAGATGACGATCTCCACCAGCAGTTTGAAACAAACGTGTTATTATAGATATCTTGGATTAGTTAACTTTTGGGTGTTCGACTACCTTTCCGTGCGCCAGGATCCCGGAATGTCAGTTTTCCGGCCCAAAAATTCAATTGCTCGGTCGATTCAATTGCTCCCGCATTGGTTTGGGATTTGAGAAATCTCTCGCCAAGGAAGGAGACGCGTGACGACTGCTTCAGGTCTCGGTGAGCGTCAAGGGTTACAGGCTCGTGTCTGAGGTGCAACGCCGTCGACGCGTCCACGTAGTTCTTCTTTGGATCAGATGAAGCGAAGCCGCGTTGTTCTGAGCCTAGATCATTAGGAGTGAAGGAACAGGGCGACCAGGCGAACAGCCGACAGAAGTCGAGAAAGGAAGCGAGAGCCGTTCATAAAACGCTAACTAACATCATATATTAAAGATTAACTCTAGATCCATTGGTGGCTGCTTGCCGCCTCACAGCCTGCTAGCTTGCTTGCCTCCAGCGTGACTGACTGGATAAATGGCTGGAAGCCGAGCTGAAGCCCTATCTGGTCTTATCAGCGGCACTGCTCGGGTGCTTCTGATAGATCGGCTCTGAATATGCTCCGCTCCAGTGGACGTCTATGTGATCGTGATTGCAGCCAGAAATTATTAATAAATCTCGTTTTTATTCGAACGAACGCATCTTTTCCACCCAGGCATTTCCTCCTGGAACCGAACAGCCAGCGCCCGAGCATCACCAGTTATGATCATCTCACCACTCAGGAGCCGGCCGAGCCTGCAGCGCTTTCCGTGTCATGCTCGACGGCTTCACAATGACACGCTGCAACGAGCCGACGACTGATGCAAAGGTAGATGGATAGATAAGCGCTTCGAGTTAATTATTTGAGCGGGAAGATGCCGATACGTCCCTGGATAGAAAACGTGAAACTCGATCCGGGTCAGGTCGTGCTTTTATTCCGCCATTTCAGCCGAATATGTTGAGCAACAGTTCAGAATTCAACTCTTGTTAAGTTGAGTGGTCGGGAGGTGAAACATTGCCTAATGCGATCGAGAGCTTCCTCGACTTTGACGAATAAGGCGATGAATCTCCTCGGTTTCCTAGTCCCATAAGATCGTTCGGCTCATTATTATGTGTGAATCTTAAGAGGAATTTGCGAGAAATGGTTCAACAAATTCTCGGAAACGTCGGATTACCCAAATTTACACGTGATCGCTAAATCTGCGGGAATGGCTCTTCGTACGCGAGGCTTCAAAGTATGTTTTCCGCTTTGAAAGTTTCTCTCTCGAGTCTCGTGAACTGGCGGGGATTGCTCTCTGTTTCTAATGTCGATCTGTTGGATCCCATAAACGCTGGATGATAAGAATCTCTCGCCTCACGAATGCGATTGTCGTGTTCACCCTGTCGGCAGAAGTCATGGATTGTGGCCGTCACAATGAAATAACAGTCGTCACGGATTTGGAGAACCTTTCAACCGAACACCATACTTTGACTCAGAAGTGTTTCCGACCTTCATGTGGATTTCACTGAAAAGTCCATTCCAAGATCGAGCATGGTAGATTGAACCCAAAAAGTATGATTTGATCCAACCGCAGCCTAGAAGAGAAGAACTTTGGCAAAACGTTCATTCCTTTTCTCTGGGAAACAATTTTAGAATCAAACGGGAAATGCGACGTTTCAGCAGCGCTCGATATTTCATTGCGTGACAAATGTTCCGTGGCGAACGTGTTCTACCGTTTTCCGTCAAAGACGAAAGTTCGCGGAAGTTTCCACGAAATCCGAACGATTCAAGGTGTTTATGGCTCTCGTTTCTTTAGGAGGTGACTCGTATCAGATCATAATCTCCAGGCACAGGTCACCGCGCGCAGGTGATTGAAAGACCCACATTCAGGTTTTGCGGACACAGAGATAAATGGGACGCGATAGTAAGAGGGATGATTGTGATGTGCCGAGAAGCGAAATCAAAGCAGGGCAACCTTGTAATCGAGCTGAGGCGACGGGGGAAGAATGAGGCCATCTGCAAAGAATGCTCACTTTCCCGCGGGTTCGGGTGACTGCAACTATTCCCGTTCGATGGGTAATAGACGTAAGAAAGTTACGGATGGATGAATGAACGAACAAAGTTCGAAAGTTGAGCAAACTTCCATCCAGGCAGCGATAGCGCACCCATTCTTCTTTGCTGTTCTCTCCCCTTCCACACAGGGAAGTAATCGAAACTGTTCCCGTACGATTCCTTTCTCTTATCCATCGGGACGAAAATCCTGGTGACGTAGATCCCAAACGGGACTCTCTTGGTATGGCTCTCGATCTTTGTCGTCCGATCTCGGCAAGTTTTCAGCGACTTTCGTCTCACGCCAAATGCAAACCGAAACGGTCCAAGGATAACAGAAAGGAGATGAAGCAAACTCGGAAACCGAAGAGACGTGGAGTGAATCAACGCGGAGAAAGGAACGAACAAGATAATGAAAGACCTTAGTGGAAGACTGCTCCTGATAGCCTTAACGGAACGACGGGAGCCAAAAGTTGAAATTGGCTTCTTCCAAACGGAGATTTTCTTCCCACGAGATTTCCACATCCTGAACGGCTCGTTAACCCAAATGGATATTCCTCCCCTCGACTTCCCTCCTCCTGAATTCTGTCGCAGAAGAGGGTTTCAGCAGGCAGCAGGAGTGATTTGCCGAGTCTCGTTTTGACCGTCAGTTATGACTGTGAATACAGAGGCCCACGCTATTCGCCAGCATAGAGACGGGGAGTTCGAGAGGCAGCACCACTCGAACCTCACAAAAGTTTCCTCAGGAGAGAGAACTTTTCGAAGCGTTTGAATGATAGTTTCCCCGATTGATGTGTTTCATCGGATGATTGAAGATTGCAGGAACAGCGAAAGTTTCTCACCTAGAATTCTAAACGACAATGAACGCTTCTGGAAGGGTACGGAATCTCGCGTTGATAACTTTTTTATTCGCTCAGTATCACACCGAATGATGGATTTCGACTCCTCGGAGAAATCGCGGCCTTGATATTGATTCTTTCGCATTCAGCTCTATCGATTTCGACATCCACGGTCTCCACAGGCTTGATTGCCATCTCGCATTCATGCATCCCTGTTATGTTGACCCCACTGGAGAGTCTGAGTTGACACAGTCACGTACCTCATGAAGTAAACATTTTGATGAAGTAAACACATTTCCGTGCCTCTTTCTGTGCCGGAACCCCTCCATATAGTGAACCGATCGTAAAAGTAAGCTTTTTTTGACGCCGAGAACCTGTTCACCAAATCGAGACATCACTGTGTCGAAGGTTTCTGATCACTCCGTTCAAATGCCCACATTAAACAAGAAGAAAACGAATCTCTACTTCAGCAGGCCGAGTTACCTATGAAACCATATTTTGCGAATATTTTTTCAAAGATTCATCTTCTCATCGATCAATGGCGTGGAAAAAAAGACGGAGAAGAGGAGGATAGGAGAGAAAATATGCTTGCATGGGAAGTCAGGAACCGAGTCGGGCCAGTAAGTAACAGATGTTTGCCGGGAATTGCATTTTAGCTCGAGATGATTTTTGAGAAGCCGAGAAAGATTTGGCGTACGCTTCACTAGCGTCGTCTGCGTTCGGAGTCCGCCGCCGGATCCGCGAAAATCTCTTGTGAGCTACGGGGCCGCGGTGCGGGAAGCTCTGCATCTGACTGAGTGAGAACTTCTCCGCTTAGGAAGGAAACGAGTTGATTTAAAATGCGGCTGATGTTGCCTTCCAATGAACTGCGCCAAGAACCGAGCAGCGATGTGGGACTTTTGCAGATACGGGTGCTTGCGGTAAGCCGGCGGGTAGATGGGTGCGATGTCGTTGCTGCCATTGATGACGTCACTGATTCTCTGACAACAAAATTTCGATGAAGCCGCTGCGATTTTCGGATCCAACAGGACGACCTGCTCTCGGAATTCGGGTATAACGCCTCGGAAGACATTGACGGCGGCGCGGCATGAAACTGCCAGTCATTATCAGCATCATTATCCTCATCGTGGCCGTCGTCGCCATCTGCTCTTTATTCCTTTGTTATGCCCGAGAGACGCAAACTTTCGTTCGTGATCTTTTTGAGTTCACACTCTCTTCGTTGTGGAACACTCGAAACTCCTCGCATGGCACAAAAGTTTCCGCCTCGGAAGAAGAGGCTTCATGAATCATGATCCGGCGGTTGGTTGTTGTTGTTGTTTTGATCCAAGTAAGTGGAATGAGAACTCAGAGTGGAGCGGTTGGCCACTCCCGCTCGCAGTTTTGGATTTCAACATTTGCGCCCAACTCATCTCGCTCGCCCACTCGCTTTCGAGAAAAGTAGCGAAGCCTCGTGCTGATGAAAATCGTGCTGCGCCGACTCCACGCAAATCTGCCCACAAACCCTCACTTGAATCTCAACACCGGCGCTCAGCGAAACCTTTTGACTCCGACCGTTATGTGAATCTTGACGTCAGCGTTTAGGCAGACAGAGTTTAGCAGCGAACTCCGAGTGTTTTAGCTGAGCCACGGTTCTAGTTTCGTAGTCAGAATACGGGAAAGCGTTCCACCTCACCTGACGCCTCCCAAACTTCTCACTTTTCCCAAAGAGTGCTCCACTGCTAACTATGGCAAAGCCTCTGAAGTCGGGCAGCTGGCCCCCTCCTACCCGATGTCCGTTCCCTTATTCTTCTTCACATCCTTTCCTGAAAGTCCCTCCACGCCCGCGTCGGCATGCTCGTCCATCCAGGCAACAGCTGCAACTACGTTTTATACGCTGCAACTCACAAACTTCCCTCGTTGAGCTGCGAATACACCGGCAGTCTACCAGCGAGGGCAGCATCAGCGAAACTGCCCAAACGGCTAAACGGTTCTTCAGACATGGGTCAAAAGTGATTCATGGCCCAAATCTCCCGGATTCCGAAATCTTAGGCGGTAGAGGAAGTTTCGCAAGATTCCAGATGAACTGATTTAGGGAATCCCGGATCGCATGGTCGGAACTCCGTGAAATCGATAGGAACAGGTTCCGATTCAACCGAGTGTGGTCTGAATGTCGGAAGCGTTCGCGGTCATTGACGCCGCTTTTGAACCCTGGACCACCAGCTCTATCGGTGGTGTTTGTTGTCCTTGTCGTCCGAAGAGAACGGAAACCGTTGTTCTGCGTTGCCGCGTTTCAGGGGTAAGGAAGGGAGGAGAGAAACAAGGGACGCCAGCTTTAGATACCATCTGTGGTGCTCTTCTGTCCTTTTCAGTGGTGTCCAATCCTCTCTCGGCGGGAGTTCGAAGCGGCTGTTCTGTTGTTAGTTTTTCTCGGCCTTTTATTCTTTCTTCACCGACGCGTTACTGCGGCGTCTGGTGGCGCCGAACTTTGTTTAAATTCCGATCCGAGAGACAAAGGAGCAAATTGCGCGGAACAGTCGATTACGAATGTTTTCCCGCGTCGCCTTTTGTTCGCCGGCCGTATTACCCAGTCCACATTTGTTGCCGTTATTCCTCTTCCGATCGTTTCGCACCCCTCTCCGAACTCGCAATCGTTCCTCAGACCGTAATTTATAAGAATTGCATTCTAATTGCGCGGTGCGTTAATTTCAATCGACAGGAAGAACTCTTTCAATCGCGGATTCTGCAATTCTTCAAGAATATCCCCTTTTTTCGTCCACGAAGAAATCTCCCGATGGTCGGCTCGGCCCCGACGTGTACTGTCGTGTCATTGAGGTTGAAACACCGGCCATAAAACTTGTTTGGAGGGGCCATCATCAGGTCTCCCGTCTGGCTAAACGAATATGGCCGTCGAAGAACCAACTAGCTCGTTCTCCGGGGACGTGACGCCTTCCCATCTCTGACTTTCAACTCTCATTAAACCTTTAGAGTTTCTCAGGCAGAGTGTGTCGCCATGCTTTTGGCAACGATGTTATCAAGATCAACATGCGTGACTTTCCTGTATGAAGCTTGAATCCCCGCAGTTTATGCCTTAGCTCGGTCAATTTCCGGCCTAGGCCGTTGCTCCGTTCGAGGAATGACGCCGCACAAGCTCAGAGGAGGGAACACGGGAACGGAGACCATAACAGGCAATATAGAAAAGAACAATGAGTGGAAGACACTGCTTGCTCGCTTCTTCGGTTGCCAATAAGCCAATTGTGCCCCTCCCACCTGAGTGAATAGCCATGCAAAACAAACAATGTTAGGCAGGAGCTTGATCGCTCGTTCGCGAACTCTCGGATTTGTGTCTTCACTGACTACTACTGGACCTAGACTGCCGCCCGAGCGCAGCGAGCTCCGTTTCTAACTCACTCCCTCTCTTTCTTTTCCTCTCACCCACTTTTCTTCGCGAAACTCAGCTGGGGACGACGAACAAACGAAACACTCGCCTCCAACCGGCCGCATACAACCTGACGTGCCTGTCTAATATGATACGTTGTGGGCACACGACGATATATGGCATCTCATGCATGTCTAGAGCATCTCGTGTGTGCGTATGCTGTATTGGGTTGGCGGCATCGAACATCTGACGGTGGGGTGGAGTGGAGTGATGCATTGCCCGATTAGATAAGATCTATCCGATCCCAGCGGCAGCAAACACATTGACGGAAATAAAGGAAGCCCACCAGGAAAGATTGGGTAACATCGACCGAGAGAGTAATCGAGGGCGAGCGAGCAGACGATAGGAAGTTTTTTACATTGACAATATATCAGATGGCCCGACTCCACCGCGTTCTGAGAAGTTTGCTATCTTGAATACGATCGACCCTCGTCGAGCCTCGGTTCCTCGAGTGATCTCAAGTGTGTTTGAGTTTCCACGAGCTTCCCAGTTCGAGCTCGAATTCTGAAATCTGATTGATTTCTGCTCTTTGAAGAAGGGTTTGTTCTTATTCTGAACGATTGATAGAAACAAAGGAAGGGAGGCACTGAGCGTGATCAAGAAGAGCGGAGGGGGAAGCGATCGTTACGAAGACCACTCCGCAATGACGCATCGAATTGGATGCGTATACTATGTACAGCAAACGAGCGTTTTTCCTTGATTAAAAGCAACGAGACTTTTTAGTCTAATAGTCGTCGGACGTTCGACGCGAACACTCGAATCAGAATACACAAGGGACACGACTCTTAGATGTAATAGAACAGTGGGGTAGAAAAGAGAAGAAATAGGGCGGCAATAAGGGAGGAACACCAGGCAGGACTTGGCTCAAGGCAATCAATGAGAATAAAACTGCGGTCGGATCTCACGGGTGCATAATCACGCTATGCTCCTTGACTCTCGTTGCTCCCCAGGACAATCGAGCGAACGAACGAAAGCTTTGCAAAACGAATGTATTGAATTCGCAGCCTAGCTTCCACAAAATACGTCGTGGCTGCTGATTGCGAAATGAGCTCAACGATGGAGTCGCTCCAACGGAAATCAGGCTGTGTTAGACAGGACCTGCTGCCATGTCGATTAAACGGCAGATATTGTTCGATACTGGAACGCGGAGAATTCGATCTCGAACGTCTGCAACCGGTGTACGAATAACCGTTCAAGCTGAAAGTCGACACATTTCAACTCTATTTTCTTGAGAATATGGACTCGAGCCACAAGGATATATTGTCGCACATCCCTGAGACATTTTTTGTGTTCCTCAACAGATATCAGTGGACCCGTGAAACTCAAGAAGATGAATCCTCAATCATAGGTTTGGCTCCTCTTTCTATTTTCTCTCCGTCGTTTCGTTCGTGACTCCGACTGTCCCCTTCCAAATTACGGGTTTTCGATTTCAGTGAGCAATATCCTCAATGATTCCGCTTCCGCAGTATGAGCCCGGGTCCATGATTCAGAGACAGTGGGAGCCGAAACTCAGCAAAGAGAGCGTTCCGCTAGCTCATCCGTGCGCCTCCACTGGTCGGCCGAGCTCACCTGGTGGGGGTTCACCCTACACCTAGTCGGCGTCTTTTCCCTCGTTCTTCCTCATTGAGGATATATCCTCCGAACTGCTCGGATGTCTTGTTGCTACTAAAGCCACCTGTTTGGTCTCAGGGTGACCCCACCGAATCTCAGATTACCGTCGAGTTCTTGCCAATTACGGCCTCATCCGGTTGTTCGTCCACTTCTCAGCGTTTCCTTCCTTCTTCTCTGCCCTCGTCCCGGAACAACCGAAGCTCCTTCTCCCCATCTCCGTGGCATGCTTCTCCACTCCAAGCTGGAGTTGTTCGCAGCTTGGACATTTCGACAAGTCCAATTATCGAAAGTGCCATCATCGGCATGTACAACATGAAACTCATTCAGGTAGTCAGCGAATAGCAAGTGGAATCTTGTTCCCCAGGCACAGTCGAATACATGCTTCGTTTTTTCGAGAAACCTCCAGTCGAGGAATTCCGCGACCCTTGGAGCAAACGTGGCCGAGCCCTATCACCCCACAAGTATACCTTGTAGGACAAGAACCCAAGCGATGGCATCAGACGAGCGCTCGTTAACTCCAGTTTCGTGCTTTCGAACACACGAAGGCAGGCGACATCGAAAGAAGACGCAGAACAAAACTCACCCTTAGAGGGGGCGAGAGTTTGTGAAGAGCTGCGCGAACCAGATGCCAAGGCAAGATACTTCTGCTCTAAGTTGTTCGGGCGGATCAGGCGTTGCCAGAGAGAGCGACAGGACAAGGTAGAGTGAGAGAGGAACAGGAAAGATCGGTAGGAAGTCTGTTGCACAGTGTTACACAGTCAGATAGCGGTTAGCTCCGTGCTGAATGAGCGGGTCGCTTGCCCCTTAGTGGCTCTTGTCCGGTGGGATCGCGACAGGGTTGCTTGCTGCTCAGTTGGGCTGCTTCGCTGGTGGCGGGCATTGCTTCATTCATCTTGGTCAGTTGCATCCCATTAGCAGGGTACGCAATGCCTCGGGTAGGGTCGAGAACGTTGAGGTAGAGTCAGGACTGATTCGTTGGCTGACTGTCGAGAAGTATCCACCTATCACACGGGGACAAATCTAATATTGGAATTAGTTCATTGCTTCCAATCCCCGCCTGATGATAATCATCCAGGGCAACTGTCACCAGGGACTGTCGATCCGGAGCCGCGGTCAATGAAGGTGTTATGTCCACGTTTTCAATCCATCTCGAACGTCGGCCGAGACGGGATCATCATACGAAGTTGATACAGGTTTG
This sequence comes from Neoseiulus cucumeris, assembly GCA_021527715.1. Taxonomy (NCBI): domain Eukaryota; kingdom Metazoa; phylum Arthropoda; class Arachnida; order Mesostigmata; family Phytoseiidae; genus Neoseiulus; species Neoseiulus cucumeris. The sequence goes on from JAJSRV010000051.1 coordinate 508,971, forward strand.
CAACATGCCTCACGTCGCATCTTTGGGCTTGAAGATACCTTGCCACCAACCGTTCTTCAACTCCGGAGCCTCGCGTGCTGGTCACGAGATGTATGATATTTTCCAAGATCCATAGGTCGCTTTTTCTGTTTTCCAGAGCGGCAGGGCGTTTGTCTGAAGGAGGCTTTCAAGGAGGGGAAACACCCTACTCTTTGACAACCTGTCGAATCAATTTTCCCTTTTTGAAAAATCACGCTTCCACGTAATTCATGTGGTTTCCCGCATGTATCCTGTTACATTCTCAACATTTCCCTCAGGAATTCGATTTCCCAGGATGCTCCCAAGAGGAAAGTTTTCTCGGATGAAGTCAAATCTGAATTTCTACATTTTGGTTACACTTCGAGTCTTCATGAAGAATAATTCTGCTTCTCAACTTCAGCCAAGTGCGCAGTATAGGATCGACGGATACTCGTGTACATGGAGTGAATGAAATGAGGGAAGAGGGGTGAAAGGAGGCGAAACGGCTGGGAGTCTTGCGAACGAGCAAGACGGGCGAGATGGCTCGCTGGCAACGAGCTTCGGCGTCTGCAGGAAAATAAATTTGGCTTTCCACGCGATTTCATCTCAATGCTCAGTGATCTCTTCCTTCAGTGTGTGTTAGTTCGTCTGGCCGCAACAATGGCTCGACGAAACACAATGTCAACAAACATACGCGGGCACACAAGCGATGCGCTCTCCCGTTGTAAGCCTTTTTTGAGACCCCGATCGGTCGGGAATGTTTTCCCTCAACACAGGGGATCCTTCCTGCGATGTGGGGAGCGAACCCGGGTCGTTCTCCTCTTTACCTCAAATCTGCGCATCACCGTTCCGCGATCACGCGAATGTTGAGTTTCATCCGTTCGAATCAAAAGCCCTCTCCGGAGTTTTTCATCAGAAGATTCAATGGCTCTGAGCTCCGTCATTATAAAACTTCAAAACTTTCCCAACGACGGAAATTTTCCCCTCTTAAAATTCGAGTGGGACGAAGTTCGCGCCGGGCGTTTGACAAAATCTTGTCAGCTTCTTCGGAGGACACCGCAAGCGTTTATGAAAGTGTTAAGTTTATCTCTGTGAGTGCATACGCCACCGGAGGAGACATCAAAAATTACTCCAAGGGCTACAGTCTCGAGTGATGTCAGTGTTCATTTGAGTTTCATTCCTCCAGGCCAACGTCAAGCGGTCGTGCGAGCGAACTGGGGAGAGTCAGAGAGGGACCGAGGAAGGGAGAACGGCATGTCCCCTGATCTGTCTCAACCACTTGAAGTCAGCGTACACATTGCAGGCAGTCCGAGGTTGTTCAAACTTGTCCAAGCTTGAAACAGTCCGACGAAGGCCCACACTGCCTCTGCTGCTGGTCTGTGTGTCGCTCGTGTTGGTTCGCTTACTTTTCGATGTGCGAACCCTGCGGCAAGCCTTGGAGCGTTCTGTGTTTGTCGTTTTGGTGCGCGTCCGAACTAGATGCGAGTCTGTCAACCAGTTCCTCGCTCCCGATCCCGCGGGAATGTGGCCTGAACCATCTCCTACGCGTCTTGAAAAGCACATCGGTACAAATGAGCAAATGTTTTCGACAAATATTCCAATGCTTCTCGATCGGAACCGCGAGCGGGAGCTTTGCCCCTCGTGCAGAATCGAAACCTTCGCTGTTCTCTTCGGAGGAGTAGAAAAACTCGTAGAAAAATGCGTTCATCTTACCCCTGTCAACCTCTCTTGGAAATACAAACATTTGGGGAACCATGTTTTTAGCGAAACTACATTTCCTCGTTCTTTGATGTCCACAGAAGGCAAAACATGGGAGAGGGCAAGAGCAAGTCGGAGTAATTTATGCACCCCTAACGTAACAACGGACGCGATGACGTTATTCATGATCCTGATGGTTGAGAGCCTTCATCTTACAGTTGAGCAGCTGTTTGACCGATGAAGCGTCGGCAGGATGTCGAATTATTCGAAAGGTTTTCATGAGTTTCCAACTCATAATTCTCACCAGTCAATCATATTCATCCGTATTTCCTCCGTTTTCTGCTCATCTTTGTTAAACGGAGCCGGAACTAAGAGGAAACACAAGACCATCGTATTTCAGTTGTAGGATACGGATCTGTTTCGGTTCGAACGCCTCAATATATCTCAAGGCGGGCCTCGTGCATACGTGCGGGCAGAGAAGCACGATCGCACGACTCGGCTCTGGATACGGACAACCATTTATCGTACGATACTACTGCGAAATCGCAGTGTTCAAGCCAAACCATGTCCGTTCCTCTCTTTTCGTTAATTTTCTCTCGTCACTTCGCTCTTCAAGTTTTCATTCTTCGCTCCATATTTTCCTTACGACCCTCGGAACAATAAATTTCTGTTTCGAAACAGCTCTCGAGGTCGGGAGGGAATTTATTGGAAAAGCTCATCCAAATTTTCCAGAGGGACAGACTGTTGAAATTCTTATCTTCAATTCGAGCGCCCTTGGAAAGCTTTTGACTAATGGTCCCCGGCAACTGACTCGGCTCGAACAAATTATGCTAATGACAGAAGTGGCTGAATGTCAACGGATTTCTGAGCTGACGACCCTGCGATCATATTATTCATGCCACTAATTCAATCAGCGCGAACGAACCCAACCAGAATCGTGGATAAGTTACACCAGGTTGGTGGGTGTGTAGCCGTCGTTATTATTCTGACAAGGCTCGTCACGTTCATCATCGCGGCCACCATGATGTTAAGCGATACGAGAGCAGAAATAAGAGCGAAGACATAGTCACAGAACAATGCTGGAGCCGGTGGTAGAACAAAAGCTTATCCGTCTTGTTCCATGATGAGCATCTGCAAATAAACGCTGAGCGAAACCAATATCCGACAGCATGACGACAACACACAATGGAGCTGAACCTTGACCAGGAGCAGCTCGACGCTCCAGCTGACATCGAAGGCAACGTTTACAGCAACCTTGACGACCTTCAAATCCTGTCGTCGCATGTGACCAACGTGCGAGAGGTTTCAACCCGGGGCTTGAACCTTCCGCTATATAACCGGAACCATCCTCAGCGTTCAAATGCCGGAAGCGGACCTCGTTGTCAAGAGCTCCTGGCTTGATTTCGGTGGCTGCATCGACGGTATCTGAACCTCGGATAAGAATTTCTGAGAGCATGGGGTACTTCTCAGGCATGTTTGGAGTAGTGCTTCTGGTTACTGTGGCGACTCCTGTCGCGCTTGCGAGCAATGAGACGGACCCCAAGAACAGACTGGACGAGAGGACCTTCGGTTTCTTTGACTCGGGGATAAACATGAGAAATCACGACCCGGATTACGAGAAACCTATCGTGAGTTTGGGAGCATTGGTTTTCCGTGAGGTTTAGTCCGACCCATGGTTCAAAATGATGGTGCAATCGTGTTCATCGAGTTCAAGCTCCAGAGGTGCGGTGGGGATGCGACCTCTTCATGTGGATGTTCTCGCCGCTACAATGACCTCCACCTCGCCAAAGTCGCGTACTGTGTATTTCGACTCTGAGTGTTATAGTGCATGTAATTCTGATTGACTGAAAAGTTTCACGAGCCCTCTCAGGAGGATCTGTACCGAGTGTGCTTTGCTAGGGATCGTTGTCGTGGTATATTTGGGATGTTCTGCGCACGTATTCTAACCTCTTCTCTTTGCTTTTCCAGGACTATCTAGTTCAGTCGAAGGGTTACCCGTTCGAGAAACATTATGTCACGACAGAAGACGGCTACATCATAACAATGCACCGGATCCCTCATGGAAGGAATGTTCAGGCTCCCGCTGTTCCGAATCGCAAGGTCGCCGTTCTCGGAGCACCGCTCTTGACACTGAGCACAATCTGGGTGATGGATATGCCCAATAACTCATTCGGTAGGCCATCTGGGTGGTATGACGAGTCACTGCAGACTCATGCTGTTGGAGCGGCTTCGGTTACCAGGATCGATGATTTCTCGGCAGACTTCGCCTTCGAGGGGAATTTCATCTGACTTCTCGATATAACACAATCATTCGAGTGTTGAAGACAATTTCCTTTTTTCCAGCCTACATCCTAGCTGACCGCGGTTATGATGTATGGCTCGCAAACTGCAGAGGATCGTCATTCGGGAAACACCATACAAACTTCTCAGTCTACAACGCCCAGTTCTGGCAGTTCACGCTGATCGATATCGGCACGAAGGTGGGTTCTCCTGAAAACTCCTTGGAGCGCATCCCTTGATGCCGTAGCTACTCACAATATTTTGATGAAATGTAGTCGGGAACGGACTCTGATATGCAGCGATGTTCTTCTAGGATTTAGCGGCACAGATCGATTACGCTTTGAAAGTCAGCGGGAGGGAACAAGTCTACTACGCAGGTAAAGCTTATTCATGGACATAATTTACACCTTAATTGCGGCAAATCCGAGACAGGAAAGAGTTCCACCTCTTCTGGAAGTTGTCCATGTCTGAAAAGTCCAGAGGAAAACCACTTGGGAACTCTGGGATGTACAGCCGATGAGCGAGCACACGACAAGGCCTCGGAGGAAGTAACTGACTTCATAAACGAATAACTGAAGGGGACGCCGAGTCTGGCAGGGCTGAGCCGCAGCATGGACAATTACTAGACAGCAAGTTGTGTGACGCAACACGCTGTTCATTGTTATCAGTATTCACGTACATATCGAGGAACGGTTCGGACACTGAATATTCTTCGACTCGTGACAGGCATGTCGCAGGGAGGAGCTTCGATGTATGCCCTGCTGGCAAAACGACCCGAGTACAATAAGAAGATTCGAGCCATGGCAGCTTTGGCCACGTTCAGGAGAGTTTGTCACATCAACATATGGTGGATGAATGCAGGCTCCACGCTCGAGAACTACCTTGGGGTGAGTGATTCTTTGGCTTCGCTTTGTCGCCTCGGCTCGACGTGCGGGTTCGACTTCCGAACGGGACAGAGGAAACTCCTCTGTGGTCCTCTGGTGATCGGTCGAAGAATCGAATGAGGTTCAGAATTGGAAGTAGAAATTCCAGCTCTAAAATCCAAGCTGGTTATTACAGAGAGTACGTTTCACAGATTTTGCGAATCGTTTCAGCGTTTCCCGATAATGGAAGTTCTACCGAAAGTCTCCATGCTTGGCCAGGGCTGCGATATTGCCGACAATCTCTGCCTGTGGTACACGAAAACTTTCCTCTACACCGACGTGAAGTACCTGAATACTGTGAGTATGTGTTAAATATAAATTCATGCTAACCAACTATCTGTTTCATCGCTCCTCCGACATTTCGTCACCCATATTCCTCCATTCTCCCTGGACTATGGTCGCTGTCGTTTTGTTCGGACAATTCTTAGGTCCAGTCATGTTCCACGACCTCCAGTCGAGCCATTAATCTTATCCAGTGAGCATCGTACCCAGGCCCAAAGATATAGCCTGGCAATTGTAGAGACTGCTCGCTTTGGTTTACAGCTGTATTCTTTCTTTTCAAAACAATCCACAACTCCGAATTAGGAAACCTTGTAAAAACTTTGCTGGCGCCGAAACAAGCGCGTGGTCGACCTTGCCCGTGCTATCCTGTTCCGCCACTCCGTTTTTGCTCTTTCTTTCGTTCTGTATGAATCACGAAGTCGGTTTGCTTAATGGCACAAATTATTTTTTATAAGCAAGAGAGAAAACGAGTCAGAAGAAAGGGAGCAGTCGTCTTTCCAAGCCGATGTGTTCTGCAGAAGACAAGCCGCAGAGCTTTTAGGCTTGTTTAGAACACGAACAGATGTTGCCTCCACCGTAATATAGCCCTGGCAGCCGCATAGCGTTCACCGTCTGCTCGCTAGCAGCCATTCAACCAACCACGAAGCTCGCCTGGTTGCCCAACTTGCGTTCTCGACGCCCACGTCTCGCTTTTGTCGTGTACGACCGTTTATACCGCACACGAAACACCCAAGGTCTTTGCATATAAGAACACCTAGGACCCGTTGAAACTTACGGCAAGCGAGCAAAGAGCAACGCTTAGCCTTCCGCCGAGTCGGCGTCCTCTCCAGCAAGTATACGGTAGCTGTACATGAGGGTGGCGAGAGCTTGGAACAAGCAGCTAAGTCGGAGGAACAATTCCATTTCTTACAGAGTCGCATCCCGGTTTACATGACCCACTTCCCATCAGGCACTTCGAAAATGAACCTGTTCTACTACTCGCAAATCATGCAAGAGAGCCAATGCGAAAGATGGAACGAGGTTCGTCCTATTCACCAAAGTTCTCGAGAACTTTCGAATTTCACTCTTCCTTGCTTTGAACGAACGCAATGGAACATTTGGTCGCGGAAACTGATTTGGATGTTGGAAAGGCAGCGCGTAGAACGAGGAGTAAGAATTGCTTCGGTTCTTCCTGCAGGTCCGTGAATACGACTACGACAGATCATCGGTTTCGCGATCGAGCTACGGTGGAACGTTCTTTTGGAACGTTTTCGGCGAGGCGAAACGAATCAATCCTCAGATGTACGATGGAAGCCTCGAACCACCCATCATGGACCCTGAAAATATTCACGTAAGTCATTAAGTCATCAGACAAGTACAGTTCATGCCAAGGAAGATTGCAACTTGGAGCTAGTGAGCTTACACCAATCTGGAAAGTTTGCAAGACGAAGTTTCATTCTGGTCTCCCCATCAAAATCTCATGGAAATTATGATTTCCGGTATGAATCCCTGACGATCCTCGAGCTGTGAGCGGAAGCGATCACGTTCGGGTCGACAAAATCGATTGCTTCTGATGAACGAACTACAGAAGCAGATTGCAGTGTTCGTCGTCCGTGACCATGAGCGCTCCGCGCGAAACAAGGGCGCCTTCATTAATTCCGATGAATCAAGCCTACCTAATGGACCTTCCTGCAATTTTCAACTCCGTTGATGCAGAGTCACACTGTTCGACCTCAGTCGCGCGAAAGACGTCCCAGAAGCAATATGATGGGGCCGAGTTCGATTTCACTAAAATAGAACGTTGCAAGAGTACCGGGTTTGTGGAAATTCGTTGAGAACCTTGAATTCTTTGCTTTACAGATCCCGATCAAGCTCTACTGGAGCGACGGCGACCGGTACGCGCCACCTCAAGAGCAAGCTTTCTTGAAGAAGGAACTCAAAAGCATCGTCGGTGAATTCCACATCGCTGATGAAGCTTGGGGACATTATTCGTTCGGGACCTCGCCTTACAACGCATCGGTGTTCACGAATGCCGCAGACTTCTTCGATGATTGCAGCGTCGGGGCAGAGTACTGCACGTATCGGCCATAATATATTCATCATTCGCGAACACTCACGCAATCAGCGAATCATCCATCTAGTCTGAATTACAGTTGACGGCCCAATAGAGAAATAATAATTTTATACGACCTCCTGCCGTGTTCATGAGGCGGAAAATGTTCACAGCTGTTCAACGTGTATCCCTTTGCGCCGTGTTTTGGTAATTTTCTATGAAAACTGAATGGGAACACCTGCTCCACAAAAGTACATGTTTTGAAAAAAGTGATTTTGATAAGTTAGATCCGATCTCCGAATAAACGAAGAAAGTGAAAGCGCCACCTAGAGTCGACGTCGTCCCTGTGAGCCAAAGTTGTTCCGAGAAAGTCTCTCGATGATCGAGGAGGTTGTCTCTTGAAGAGTTCCGACAGAGAGTATCCAATATGGATGTCCCGGGAAGCTTTGACCACGACGGACATAACCATGATGTCGATGCCCTAGTTCTCCAACTGAATCTCAAGCTATAAAATTGGTGCGGCCTTCAAAGAATATCTCATAAAACTCCCTTACACACACATTCCACGTAATAGCCACTTTACGATAGGGAACCGCTGACTCTCTCGTATCTCCGTGAACCCTGCACATGTGCCGTTTTCATAAGCTTGCGACGTTTTTGAGAGCGTACAGACGTCACGAAAGTTGACGGTCGAGAGTTTGTTGGCAGGTGTAATATCAAGGGCGCCGTATAATTTCCGTTATCGAGTGACGCAGGTGGCAGCGGCCAAGTGTCAACAACAACAGAGCGCCAACCAGCTCGCAGTGTCGCCTCCTCCCGACCGAACCCGGAGATCCTTCCACTCAGTCCTGAGACGCGAACCAGCCCGAGTTCAGTTCGTCATCGGAAAAGCCTCGAAGATGGCCGCGAGGGAAGATGGCCTCCACGAAAAGTATCTGGTGCGAAGTCATCTGGAGAAAGTGCCGATCAGAGACTTCGAAGTTGAGGCCCGTGCACGGTTGGACCTTCTCTCTCAACTAACGGTAGTGCTCGATTGTCGCGGAGACAAACTCTTCTCGATTGTGAAATCCATCCTAGAGAGAATGTTACCCGCCAATCCGAATCATGTCGGATCAGCTCTTGGAAATCTCTTTTTCAACGGAAGTGAGACACATCTGCAGAGCCAGATGATGGCGGCTTGGAACAGAGGGAACTCAATCGTCTCCGAAGACTTGTTCCTGTGTTTGCCGTGAGCGATTCCCGATCTCAGCAAGCGTTCCGTCGGAGTCGGAAGACTTCCAGTGGACTCTGATTTAAAAGTCGACGAAAAACTCGTTCTCTTCGTCATCGTTGTGGTTTGTCCGCTGCATGAGAAAGCAACTAAGGCGCCGGTTGAGGTTTCCCGAACGTTTTGCACGTTGTTTGCGAATGCCGCTGTCCGAGCTCGGCTACTCGATGCCAACATCACGGCTTCTGACTTTCGAGATGTTCTCCTGCGAAACGACAAGGAATACGTTACTTTCGCGCGGTCCTCCGCTCTCCCGAACGTGGAAACCAGTCCAACAAAAACTCAGAGTTTTCGACCGCTGCGAGGCCTCGTCGAAGACGTTCGGCGACGACTTCCATTTTATATTTCCGACTTTGTGGACGGAGTTCGGGACCAGCGCGCGATTTACAAAACGACTTCGACGACATTGTTCCTGTTTTTCGGAATTCTGCTCCCGCTGATCGCGTTCGGAACTTTGAACAATAATAACACGAACGGTGAGATGACGGTTCGTAAAACTCTGATAAGTCAGACTATCGGCGGAGTATTCTTCGCTCTGTTCGCCGGCCAGCCTCTCGTGATCCTCATGACGACGGCTCCCCTGTCTCTGTACATAAAAGTCATCTACAGCATCAGCGAAGAGTGGGAAACAGATTTCGGAGCGATGTACGCGTGGGTAGGAGTGTTCAACAGTTTATTTCTCATCGTTTACGCAACCACGAACGCTTCCCGAATAATGCGATGGTGCACCCGATCCACAGAGGAGATTTTCTCGTTGTTCATCACCGTAGCCTTCTTCGTCGACGCCGGGAAAGATGTTTACCACAATTTCCAGAGGTATTTTCTCTCATTGTTTGTTCGGCTTTGGATTTCAAATATCCGTTTTCGGGATCAATTGTGAGAAGGAGGGAAAAAAAGCTATCCGATGGACTTCCGCCATTTTCTAGGTGTCTTCACAGCCGCTATGGAGAGATGGTGCCCCTCTCTCGACGCAGTCTCTCAAACGCGAAATCTAATAAGCTGTTCTTCAATTCAGATACTACGACCCTTGTGGAAACAATGGTGGGGTGGACGTATGCCGTCGGGACGTGTCTCTATTGTTCGTGCTGCTTATGCTAACTACACTATGGCTTGGACTGACATTGTACAGGTTCAAAAAGTCTCCTTATCTGCCGAGTTGGGCCCGCGAAATCCTTTCAGACTACGCGCTGCCTTTGGCCGTGATTTCAGTCTCTTTACTCGGAGTTCTCGCTTTTCCGGACATACCCACCAACGAATTCAAAGATGATTCCAAGGATTCGGTGAGACTCTTGTTCCGAATTCCGGCGAGAGAAAGTGTCTTTCGTTTCTAGTGTCAGCTATCTTCCACTTCAGAAGAGACAAAAAATACATATCTCTGTTCTATCAATATCTATTTCTGAATATCCTCGAGAAGAGTCGCTGGGCGTGAATTTCTCATGAGCTCGGGGAAGGTTTCCAAAAAAAGATTGAGTTCCAGAAATCTGGTCTGCCTGGAAATCCAGAGATGAGAACAATTGAGGCAAATTCTTGTAGACGTTTCCGAGATGCTTTCATTCCAGGTTTTCAAGGTGGCCAGGATGGAGCAAGTTGCAGGCGTCCCACTGCTGATTTGCTTCATACTCGGTTTCGCACTCTCACTTCTGTTCTTGATGGATCAGAATATCTCAGCTGCTATGGTTGATTCACCAGCGCATAAACTCACCAAAGGCGAGCCCTAACTATCGATCGATGAGAATCAATCAGAGAGGATGAAACTCGGACGATATTTCGCTACCTCATTGAAGGGGAGAATTCTTAGGAAATGTTCTCCACAGAACGAAACCTTCAATCATTCCGTTTCCAGTTGGTAACTTGAATTAGAATGTAAGCGTTTTGATCTCAGGTTCCGCCTACGACTGGGATACTCTGGTGGTCGGGGTTCTGAACGGCGTTTTGTCTATATTCGGATTTCCTTGGATGCACGGCGTTCTACCTCACTCTCCGCTTCACGCCGAGCTGATGGCCGACTTCGAAGAGCGCGTCATCGAAGGCCATGTTTGTCGGATCGTTGTGAAATCTCGAGAAACCCGGCTCACTGCGCTTTTCGCTCACGTACTCATGGGTTTCTCGATTCTTCTGATTCCAACACCGCTAGGACTCATACCGACGTCCGTTCTCGACGGACTCTTCTTGTACATTGCGATATCCTCGCTCGAAGGAAACCAGCTCTTCGAGAGGGTGATGCTTCTCTGCACTGAACAAGGAGTAAGTTTTCTGTGAAAGACTCGATCATTTCGAGAGAGCATAGGTCGTCGACGACGGCGAGTTTCAATCGGTCTCTTTCCACAGTCGTATCCCCCGAATCACTACGTCAGGCGGTGCCCTCAACGTGCCATACACTTTTTCACCGCGGCTCAGGTCGTACAGTTGGGTATTTTCATCTTCTTCGGCTTCTCGCCTTGGCCGTACGTCACCATGACTTTCCCTATTGTGATTATGGCACTCCTCGCGCTCCGAGAGTTCGTGATACCGCTTTTCGTAGATCTCAAATATCTCAAACATCTGGACGGCAAAGATCACTGAAGAACAAACTTTTGACGAATTCTGAACCAATCGTAGAATATAATAAACTCGAATGATGAAATCAATCTCTCCAGCTTTCCCTCTCATCATCGGGTTCTCAATGAACTTCGACCGGCAACCTGACGCGGGATTAGTTTCGAAGCTCCCGGTGAGAACTTGAATCTTTTACAGTTTAGCAACTTAAGAGAAGAGCTTCAGACGTACAAACACGCTTCGATGACAGCAACGGAAGGACCAAAAGCCCCGTGAAAGACTTTGATCTCGGGTCCTTGTTTTCGAGGGAAATTTAACGGCCATCGCTATATTTCCCTCTTAGCTAGAAGTCGAAACAGAAGCCCGGAACAGCGGAAGCCGGAGGAAGCAGCGCAGTCAAGGGGCTTGTTAGGAGACTTCAAGTCCTCACATAAATCCTCGATGGAGTGCGTGCACCTTAAAGCTGTACGCGATCGTATTTGACATAAAGCCAGTCAGAGCCGACTCACTGTCTGATGTGACAGGATCGTCGCGGCAACGCTTTGATTTTGATGACTCTCCGCATCCTCGAACGTCAAACCTGCACCAGACAACCTCAGTCATCCTTGAGATTTGAGTCGAGTTTTCGCGAGCGCCACTCCCGGATCGCGCGGGCTTTTGAATCGTGCGTAGCTCGATTTCGAGATGCAGCCCCATCTATGTATGTACGTGCTCGAGTTCGCCCTCGAAGAGACGTTTCGTCGTTCACCCTATGATCAGAGAGCGGTTTCACTTCGGTCCCGCTTCANTAAAGCCAGTCAGAGCCGACTCACTGTCTGATGTGACAGGATCGTCGCGGCAACGCTTTGATTTTGATGACTCTCCGCATCCTCGAACGTCAAACTTTGTAAACCTGCACCAGACAACCTCAGTCATCCTTGAGATTTGAGTCGAGTTTTCGCGAGCGCGACTCCCGGATTGCGCGGGCTTTTGAATCGTGCGTAGCTCGATTTCGAGATGCAGCCCCATCTATGTATGTACGTGCTCGAGTTCGCCCTCGAAGAGACGTTTCGTCGTTCACCCCGTGATCAGAGAGCGGTTTCACTTCGGTCCCGCTTCAAAATGATTTTCATTTGCAACGGAGGAGCAGAGTTCAATGTTCTCCGAGAGCGAGTTGCCGACCGACGCGTTCCCGTGACGTGTCGGAGCTAAGAAGAGAAAAATATTCCACCGGGGCGCGCTCTACGCTCTAATGTATCTTCCGCAGGGCGAGTTCATATCAAAAACGTTATCCAGCTTGTGGAAGGCTCCGCGTTCGAACATTCATCCATCTATGTTTCTTGCGTTTGGTTACGGCAAACGCCCGTCTTTCCATCCGTCCGTCCGTCTCTCTATCGCTCGCCCGCCCGCTCTTCGGCTCGTTCGTTCGTTCGTTCGTTCAATCCCGGGTGCTTGCTGGCGCAAACTTCCCTTCCAAAACACCCCCGTTGCACCCGCTCGGGCGCCCAGGAGTCTCGGACCGATAGACGAAAGGAGCCGAGGAAGGAAGGAATTTATGAATATAATGGTTTTTAAACTAAATGATGCGGCGCGGAAGAAAGGCGTATATTTTGATACCACAAGCCAGTCACCCAACCGGCCGGCCAGCAAGCCAACCTTCGTCTACGATGCTTGCAGGGACTACCGCTTCGCCGATTCAACCCCGGGAGATTGCAGAGGAGGCGTGGAGAAATAGCTGACGAGGAAAGGCAAAGAGTGGGAGGAAAACGAACGAGCAACGAGCTCGGGGAGGAACGCCGCGCCGGTGGTGCTGCTGCCGCCCCCGCCAACACCACGGCCGCTCCTATGATGGAAAATCGTCCAACAGCAGCCAGCTGAAATGCCTTTTTGTTTAGAGCTTTCCAAAAATGACCCCTGTCAAGGCAAGCTTCTGTTTCACGCCAGCTGTTCCACCATGCCCGACGTGGCGTCGTTTTCTGTCGGCCTCTGATAGAAAACCGGCAAGTATCGCGTCAGCACACGCTGCTCGTGAGACATAGTGGAATGAATACCGAAAAGCGGATTCCCGGTCGAATGAGAGACTCAAGACGGGAATTCCGCAACTCTTTCTGGCGATCCGGAGGGAAGCCTGGAAACAACTCGGAACAGCTTAGCGTGCTAGAAACGGGTGGATCCGACGATTCAAACTGTTTGCCATTTATTTCATTGGTTAACTGTAGTTGACGCAAAGGATTTCAACATCGGTGGAATGAACAAGACCTCCTAGATAGACGGTGATGAATCCGTCGGACGGCACGAAGAATCCGGGAATCGATCCATAAATTTTAGAGTCGGACGGCTTTCTCGCGAATGTGCGGCCAACGTAACCAGTTTCTCCGAGATTCGTAGTCCCGTATGGTACACATGACTCCAGCTCCATCTTCGGATCGTATTTGATCCACCTGAGTTCGGCGAACTCGTTGTCGCAGGTGAGAATTTCTGCTGTTCTTCCAGGGAGCATTTCCTGCGATAGAAATGGAAGTCGTCTGTGATTCGCGAGTGTTTGATTTAAACACACTCTTTTGAGATTTTTGTACGAAGATCTCACTGTACTCACGGCTTTGATGAAATCATTGGATCCTCTTTTGAACTTCACGGCCCAGTGATGACGGGAATGCGTTTGACGAACTTGAACGAACTCTCCCTCGTCCCAGGTCCGCACAGCATACAGGTGGTAAGATCTTGAGGTATCGCCTTCATTGAAGTAGCCTGCGAGGGTCGCACTGGAAAGACCACGATCAAATGAGAAGAATTCATCCGACGAAAATTTCTCCAAGAGAACATGTGAAATCTCATCAAGGTTAACATTGATTCGCAGCCGATGCAGCGGACTTTTTCAAGCTTCGGCTTCGCTACCCGTATACGTGGGGAACGGTCACAAATGGTCAATAGACTGAGTGTGCCTAGACTAAAATCTCTTCGAGCCATGCCACAGTGTGATACAGTACAGCGCTCTCATCTTAAAGTAGGTGTTTTGCTCCGCCAATTAGAGACGGATGGTCGACGCCGATGCAGTCGAGAATTTTCTTTAGTCGAAGAACGTCATTTTGCCATTTGCCAAGTCACATTTTCCGCGTTTAGTTAAACACGCAATCTCGATCGAATTTCTCATCGGATAACTTTATAGGAATTGCCCACTCGTAGAAACGCCCCCGCGCGAGCTTTCTGTTCTTTAGTGTACTTCTCTTGTGGACTAGGCCCTTTGCATAGTTGAGGAGATTTGTTCTAGGTAGTTGGTTCACTCTCAAATACACATGGAGAAATATTTAGAGCACTTTCTGTTGTACTCGCGATTCTTCATTTCGCGGCCAATGATGGAACTCATCTACATACAGTGACTGCGCAGTTCAACGATTTCGACCTTGTTTTCGGACTATGTTCGTTTCCGAATCTTCCAAATATGTCAAAGTGTCTGAAAACTAAGGTATGATGAACGTCCCCTGTCAAACTAAACTGTCGAACTGATCCGCATCCCGTCACAGACATTTATGCAGAGCACGAGCGTGATGATCGAGCTTTCAACTGGGGGTGAATGATTCTTCCGAAGAATCCGAACCGAGTAACCTGATACATACTTTCGAGGCAGTGTTGAGTCGAGCAGGTATGGAATCCATAAACAAATTGAAGGCACTGAAAGAAACATTTCCAGCAAACTATCGGCTGATCCTTCTCGATCGGATTGTGAGTCGCTATGACCGGACACTCCTCCTACATACATTGCTCTCGGAATGAGAGAGCGGAATGTGAGCGATAATATCGCAGCATTCGACGGAAACTTTGGCGCCTGAAGTGGAATAACCGAGGAAACCAAATATTTTCATCCAATATCCGGTTCAGTCTTGAACTTTCCGGCTAGATTTCTCAGAATCGGCGATTCTTCCCCGAATGAAGTTGAGATTATAACCGAATGGTCCATAACGCGTGTTCCGAGTAGAGTTTGGAAGTTTAGGCATTATTCATCAATCAGACTCCATCAATCCATGGATAAATTGATCGGAGGTTGATTACTTCGATGATATTTACCCAACAAAGTCAGGGGCTGGAATAATCAGGCACTATTTCACTAAATATCCATCAATTTATACTGATTGATGGAGGTTCAAAAATTATTAATGCCTAAACTAAATTATTAATGCCTAAACTTCCAAGCTCTAGTTCCGAGCAAGTATTTCAAGGAGATTTCTGAATTCAAGGATGTGTGCGATAAGGAACCTAAACGCATCGCTGGAGGATTTTCCGCAAAAGCCTCATTTCCGTCACTCTGATCTCAAATGCAGACAAAGCTGAAGCTGAGATTAGCGCTCACGCTCTCGAACTCTCGGGTGTCAACAGCGCTTAGAAAAAAAAAACCATCGTTCACCCGGCTATTCCATCTTCTGCCTCACTCCCACGCGATTTCTCGAGGCTCAACGTCATGTCTGATATTCAGATCGTTCCTCGGAACAGAATTTTCGATCACTTTTTGAATTTCGTATCTGTGCGTGGAGATTGCGCTTCCAGCGAGATCCCTCGCACTCGGACGCTCCAACAAAACGCCCGGTGTGCTGTCCATGAACAACGCTTGGCGCCTCGCGAATAATAAATGAAGCATCCACGTGGCCATCTCACCAAACCTTTCCGAAATCGACGGACGAGAGAGCTAGGTCGAGACTTGAAAAACACATTTTCAAGGACGTTCTTCGGCAGACACGCCGTATCACGAATTCATCGAAACATCGTCTGGAAAATCAACTCGCAGTCCGTTCGATGAAGATCACAGCTTCGTCCACGTGGCCCAAAAATCGTCGAACAGCCAGTTTCCTCGACAGGACACAAAGCGATCGACGAGATACGTATACGTAGATTCCCGAAAAGTTCATAAAGTTCCATCTATCACCGAACGTCGCTAGCTGAAAAACTCTTCCCTCGACATTGACACCGTGTGAGAATCTGGGCAATAGAGGGAAGGATAGAGGAAGAGAGTGTGGGATTCCAAAAGGGCAAGAGCGCAACGGAGCCGAAGCCAAGCAGAAGATATTGGCACATCCGTCTTCCATCGACTGGCTCGCGGAGTTTTCAGTGGTGAGCAAACTGGCGGGAGAAAACTCACAGCCAGGCCGCTCGGAGCGGGCGGAGAGAGCCAATCGGGTAGGAAGAGGAGACGGCAAGCGCGCACGCCTGCAAAGCTATCGACTTCTCCGTTTCCGCCGCGCTTATCTGAAAGGTGTCGAAAGAATTTTTGTGAGAACCCGGATTCTACTTGAGCTTCCAGATCGTGCGCTCTTTTGGAGTTGTTTCTCTCAGCCGAGAAACTTTTCGTCTCGAGCAGCCGACGCACTAACCGATCGACTTGAACTGTGACGTCTCGACGGTCGCGTTTTTCCGTTCGAGTGGGAGATGGACGACGCTGCGTAACTTTTGGCGAGAAAACGCTTGGCATTGCTATCGTTATTAGTTCACTCCATCCACAGGCTGTGGGTTATTCGTGGGCGGAAGAGAGGAACTTGGAAAGTGGGCTGACTTCAGCGCAGGAAAAAGAATGAACCTAGATAGCAGAGAAGAGATCATACACAAATCAAGGATCATGTAAAGCCAACTTGTGAGTGATCTCCACCATCCTCCTCAAGCCACCTCCAATGGAGAGACAGAAACATCCGTGAACAGATGTAGCGAATTGAATTCTTCTAACGGATTTAGCTTCTGGCGATGCTACATTCCTCATCGAATCATCTCATTTCCGACTAGATTTGTGGATCGCGGCGACCAGTCATCAGCGGTGCGAAGATCTCAGAATCGGAATATGAAGATGTTCCGTTTTGGATGATGTCGTTTGATATTCTTTCTTGTTGGTCTGTTGAATTTTTCAAACAAATTGTTGAAAACGTGTTCAAAGTTTAAACGCGTTCGCAAATAATGCAGGACTTCGGTGAAAACTTGAGAGTTGATTCCAGGAGGAGATCATGCAAAATTCCGTGCGCTCTGTAAAGGAATTCGCTCGAGAATTTTGCGGCGATCACTTCCCGCGCGGGCTCACTGGCTGTCGTCTGCTACGCGCTGGCAATATCAACTACGATGGAGGTGTGTGGTGTGGCGGCGGCGGCCCCAAACACCCGGATCAGCTGTTGTTGCTTCAAAACGGAGAAAGTTCGAGGTCTTCTTGGATTGGTCTTGTACGCGTATGTTCCGTCAAAGTCCTCAGTAGAAAGGGATAATCGACATAGGTGTTGGAGATTGCCTCTGAAGCATGAGTACCGCCCGGAAGCGGGCGAGTCAAGACACTGATTCCGAAGATGTGACATCGAGTGAACTGTAAGTAGAGCTTCTGTGTTAACAAATTTCAGTCCCAACTCGCGCAAAGTATCAGTTTCCATCGTTTGATGACTCGATTCCCTTCAGGAAAACGCAGAAATCTTCCAAGTCGTACCAATGTAGCACTTGTGACAGAGTTCTATCGACTTCGTATGCTCTGAAAGTGCATCAGAGAAAACACACCGGTGAAACACCTTACGTTTGCGGTCTGTGTACAAAAGGTTTCGCGAGTTCAACTGACCTCAAACGGCACAGTAGGTGAGTCGCTTCGTTTTCGATTCGAATCAGTGTCTGTAGTTGAAGCTTCACTTTCTAACTCGACGTATCTGCCGATCCAAGGATACACACGGGAGAGCGTCCCTTCGTGTGCTCCGAAGTGAATTGCCAGAAGTCATTCACCACGGGCACAATTCTGCAAGTTCACAAACGCACGCACACTGGAGAAAAACCATTCAAATGTCAACAATCGGACTGCGGGAAAACCTTCACCAACGCGACTAATTTGAGGTAAGAAGTGTTCATAATCTTTCGATTTGGGTGACTCGGATCGGAGTTCACGCTTCAATGTCCTCCACAATTCCAGAAATCACTCGCGGATCCACAGCGGCGATCGGCCTTTCAGATGTCAAGTTGCTGACTGCGACAAATCGTTCACGGAGTACTCGTCACTTTACCGTCATCTTGTCGTTCACACCTCCGAAAAGCCATATAAGTGCAATAACTGTGGTGAGCTCGAATAATCACACTCTTCTTCTCAGAACGTGCAATGAGACAATTCTTTCATGAACTCCAGAAGTCGAAAAGAAGTCGCTCAACGGAGTTGCTTTCTACGATTTCGTTCTGAAATTCTCTCGTTTTTCAGGCAAAGTGTACAGACAGAGTTCCTCGTTGAAAAAACACATGAGATCTCATGGTCCAGCAGTTGATCTCGTTATTGAAAAAGTAGGCAGTGTTCAAAAACCTCCCTAAATACTGTGTCAAAGGAATCGGAAAACGACACAAACTCGGATTTAACTGGGAAAGCGATATCTGGGATAAATATTCGCTTTCGCTCCGGAATTCGCTCGGGAACCAATAGGAGGAAAAGAAACAAAGATAGCGAGCGTCCGTGAGAGAAATAAATGGTCTCTATTTCGGACGAAATCATTCAGGAATCAATTATTGTACTTTCTTCACTTCGGGCACCTATCATCTCTCGATCAAGCTGATCCTGAGGAAATCATTAGGTTCTTTGCAAATCAAGGAGAGCACTGCTTGTTCTGTATCCAGGATTCGTCTTAAGACGACTTCTTTCCGACACTACACCGAACGAGTGAGAGTCGCCCGATTCGTTAGCTACGAAACTCACGATGAGGACTATGGAACAGCCTAGATTCGCAATCGAAGTTTTACTAGGTGGGAAACGAAGCTCATCTGTGTGGGCATTAGAGTCGAAGGAGCTGTAGGGGAGCCGGGTCGAGAAAATGGTTGTCAATCGTCGCCTTCAGCCCCGGGTGAAGCCCTTGAAATCCCACAAAAGCAAACAAGGGACGAATCTGTTCTTCTCCAGCGGTGTTCTTTATTACGCTGACGCGCCAGTGAAAAAAGTTATCAAATATTCGGTTGATGATCAAGATATCCTCTCCACTGTCTACACGAAAAGTTAGCTCTTTTCTGTTTGGTTCTCTGTTACGAACTCGACGACTGGAATGAATCGCGATCAGGATGAAACAGTGACATGGTCAACTTCCAGAGAGGTCATCTTTCGCGATTCCCGTTTACAAGCGTTCGAAACTCCCATCTGACCTGAAACCCGAGACCACAGTGCTCTTGAGCGATGGGGCTCAGCTCAGACTGGTGGATCTTGAGACAAAGAAATCGAGGGATCTGAATTGTGCCAAGGACAAGGAAGAAGCTACGATAGGAGCCGCAGCAACACATCAGACGGGCACCCTCTTCTTCGCAACGGTTTATCTAGGTGGGTGATTCTGTGAGCTCATGCTCTCCGTTGCAGTCTTCCGTTTGAGGCGATCCTTGTTCTCGTTTCTCTCAGAATTGTGAACGGATTGACCAATCGTTGATAGAAATCGCTTGAGAAAGTGTCATGTAGGTAATCTGCGGATCGCGTAAAAACCCCAGCGCTCCTTGATCTCATTCTCATGGAAGATGTAATCATTTTCCGAAACCACGAATAATAATGAAAACCCTTTTTTATTCATATCTGTTCGGCGTTCAGAGCTACTCAGGAAGTTTCCAGCGGGGGGACAAGAATTTGAAAACAGCAGACGAACGCGGTGATTACTCATGATCAGTAGAGCTTGGAAGCTCAGGCATTAATCATTTTTGAATCTCCATCAATCGATATGAATTGATGGATATTCAGTGGAATAGTTCCTGATTGTTCTGGCCCACGACTTTGTTGGGCAAATATCATTGAAGTGATCGGCTCCGATAAACTTATCCATGGATGGATGGACTTTGATTAATGAATAATGCCTGAACTTCCAAGCTCTAATGATCAGATATCAATTTCAGAAGTTTAGACGTTCGGGAATTCACCACGTGAAGTAAAGGCTATCTGAAATATCGTTATCTTACTTCAAAGTACGATGCCATCACGTGGGATGGCATGGCATGGCAGATTCACAAGTGCCTAAATATTATATCGCTCCTTACAACAATCGCTAATTAAGTTCGAGTCAGCATTTCACCGTTGAAACTGATTCCCGGACTCCGAAGTTCGGGAATTGATTTCTGCTCATGATCCCTTCCAAGCCGAAAGCACCCTTCCGTGGCGCAATAGGAAGGGCTACAGCTGATGACGACGATATTGAGGTCTATCAATCGATTCGAAGGAATGTTCCCTGTAGTAGGTTCCACCGATGCATCTTCCCCAACCCCAACCCAATCTGCGTCCGACTCAGCACACGTTTGAGTTGAACGTATTGGACTTCCAAACAGTTCTTTGAGTTTGTGTAACCAGGCTGATTTGAGCGACCGTTCCTTGACACAGAAAAAGAAGTCGTGGATGAAAGCCTGGGAGGTTCTCTTTGCTGCATGCGTCACTCCGGAGAGATCACTGAGCTTTTCGACGGGCTATGCATTCCCGACGGACTGTGTTTCAACAACAATTGCACTCGATTATTCGCCATGGAGCGCGGCGAAAATAAACTACTGTGTTCCAAGCTCGACGATCTCAGCATAAGCAGTCCAGTGAGGTTGAGTTTTTATCAGAATGACAAATAAGTCCCGCATCGATTTCTATGATATTTCCCGGAAGATTATTCGAGCCGCAACAGTGAAGTCGAGCGTCTTTTTCAGGAGCTTTACTTGGACTGGGGTAAAGCTCCGCTTGTGCCTAACACAGAGGTCTGTGGTTTGACCATGGATAACAACGACCATTTATGGATGTGTTGTGCAGGGGACGGTAAGATCGTCGAAGTCGATGTTGAGAAGAAACGCGTTCTGAAAGAAATTATGGCGCCGAAAGCCCGTCAGGTAAAATGGGGCAACTTTTTCATTATCCTCCGGTCGAACACGGTGTCTCAATTTTCGTGAGCCGAAGTCGCCGGAATCAATGTGTAGAACAGAAGAGCACCCGCGAATCAGAGGCGCTCGAACATCATAGCGTTTTCTCTTTACAGCTGAGCTCACTATGCTTCGGAGGACAGGATTATCGTGAAATATTTTTTGCGTCATCGTATGCAGGTCTCACTCAGGGGGAACTCACGAAACAAATGAATGCGGGACATATATTTTCCGCCAAAGGTTATGACGTCCAAGGTAGAAGGCCTTATCCCGTGCGTATCATCATAAAGGACTAGTTGGAAGTATTTACTTTTCTTGTGATTGATGGTTGACAGTGAGTGGATTAAAAAGTGTCACGAGTTTCCCGGGGATCTCCGATGTCTCTTTTGTTTTTTCACTTTGCTCGATGAGCTCTAATTTTCTCACTCACTCATGTTTTCATGCGATAACGAATGAACTCAAGAATGCAACCGAAGGTTTGGGAGACTTCCTTAGCTGGTTCCAATCCAGGAATTGCTCGTTCTAATATGAAATGATCAAGTGCGACTGAGTTCTATCCATGAATCAAGCAGTTCGTCATGTCTCCGTAACCCGCTGTTCTCCGTGATTCAGGTCTATCCGAGGATTATCCGGATGTGTTCGATTGGTCGCTCAATCCGGAAATGTGATTTCACGCCGCAAGACAAACCTACAGATCCCATTTTCTCGGACTCGGAAAAGTGCGACTTGGGCACTTCTTCCGAATTACGCCTCAAATGTTCCAGAGGCCGTCCAACTTAGCGCTTGGCGCCCAACATCGTTTGCTGCAGGCAGAGATGATCTTGAATCACGGAAAATCATGCTCAGATGGACAAATGTCTCGGGCCCGATACTTAATGGGAAGTCATAGGAACCCATCCGCCGTGAAAATACTCATAAACATCAGCAAAGCGAGTTCAACAAACGACAAGACCTTCAGAGTGGGCTATTCGTCCGCGAAAACGATTCCGAGTGTGCGATGCTGTCTTCGTGTCATTTTCCAGAAGCACTCTCCGGAGCTTCCCGAATTGGTTCGCGCACGACTCATCTCTTGGTAATTTCGAGAAATTGCGAGATTTACGGAAAATTCTCCACGCGAACCAATTCAACATCAAGAAATCTTTCCGGCCTCCGATCATCCCCCTTCATCCAACACGAGCTCTCGAGATTCTGATGCGAAAGGGAATCAATTAAACAGATCACTTTCCAGAAATTTCATGTTGGTTTGTTATTGTCACGGAACCACTTCAAGTTTCCCGCGCGTACCACAAACCCGCCAACGACTATGAGGGCCCTCGAAATCCCGCCTGAACTCGTGAACGAAGCTCAAATCATCCGGAGCAGAAACAAGGAGAAATTCTGAAGTTTCCCACAACAGAATTCCCTGTAGTTCAGGGTAGATGATGTCATGTATGGGAAGATTCCTCAGAGTGTTCAGTGCCACAGCCGTCTCACTTTGGGCTCTAGCCCGCCAATTTAGCGGAAATCGGAGCTTGGTTTGTTTACAAGCGTTGCGAGCCGAGTTTGAAGCGGCGTCGAACCAATTATTCTCAAGTTTACCATTATGTGAATCGTCTATATGAAAGTTCACGTTACTTGTTACTCAGAGAAGTAATTGCACGATGCCGACGAGTTCACCCACCATTACTGAACTCACGGAAGGATGTCGGGTCCCCGTTCACATGAGCGGTGCAGATTGGCCAATAGCCGAAGTGAGTTGACTCCTGCGGTGTTCCACAAAATATAATTTTTATTTTAGAGTCGAGAATGCTTCTCTGTGCCTGTTTGACCCCACCAGAAGGTCATCAGATACATGAGTCCCATAACCAGTGGGACAAAACACCAAAGAAAACACTCCTTCTCCCGGGGGCTCATCTGGACCTCATCCAAGTTCGAACCCGCGCGTGGTGTTCTCCGAATCCGAACCGCCGGCTTAAATTCTTCGGAGGGATTTCATGTGTAATGGCCCCGAACGGCGCTGATAGGGGTCTTCCGTATTCTGTTCCTCCTTCTAACGAAGTCATCTCCGTGCTCCACAGGTTCTTTCGACAAGACGAGAGGACTCGGATAACTCTATGTTGTACTATGTCCACTATATAGGCTACAACAAACGCCTAGATGAGTGGGTACCACCGGAACGCATCGATTTCAATCGGATCACGTTACCTAAAGTGAAAAGCAACAATAAACAGCAAGATGTGGTGAGCCTTCCCGCGCGAATATGTTCAGTCAGTGAATTTACGTGGCCGGCACTTTGGAATTCAAACTCACTCTATGTTCTCATTTATTGTCCCGAGTCCATAGACGTCGCAAACCAGAAGAACGAGTCGTTTTTCATGCTTCCTAGGCATATCCGTTATACTAACATCTATTCTGACAACTTTGCAGCCCGGAAGCCTGGCGGCGATATCTCGGCCGTCGAGTCCGGACATATCTGCCCCGGCGACTCCGGAAAGTTGGGCCGACAGAGGAACTCCTACCACGAAAGAGAACGGAGTCATCGCACAGAAAGGTCGTAAGCGACCTATGAAGATAGATGAGGATTCACAGGTTGGTCTGATGGAAGAAGAGACACCGACATCGTTCAATTTCTGTTCCAACTCTCGACGGAATGCGAGAGTTTGCGTAGCACCGTTGAGTTTCTGTTTTGATTTCGTTCGAAAGCATGTGGAATGTAAAGAGTATCAACGAAAATCCATTACAATCCCCAAACAGTCGTCAAAGGATGTGCCTCCTGCGAAATGTCCGCGAATCGCTCCATTCGCTAAGGACACCCCAGCCAACGGCCAAGCGAAAGAAGTTAGTTTCTGTTGTTATGTTTCTCTGAAATTATTCCCCTCTATGCTTTACTCTACATTTGTTCTTCGTTATGCATAAAAGACTCCCCGAATATGTATCTTCTGTCGGCAAGGACAATCCCAATAATGGCCCGGAGAGGTACTTCTCAGACCTGCATGTATCTCGGCCGTTTTACATATCAGGGATGGGATGACGCGATCTTAGATCTCCTCGAAGTCCGTCTTTTCCTCCTCCGTTCGAATTTGATCTCTCACTTCCTTTCCGCTCCTAAAATGTCGAATACGTTCCGATCCATGGGTCATGGGTTCAAATTCGATGGTTTACGAGGGAGATGATTGGTGTTTCAGGATGGCCCCACACCACCGCAGGGCGCACCGCCGGCGCGACCATCTGGATCTGGATCTCTCGTAGCTCATAACGACAGTGATATAATTACTCGTATGAAGAATATCGAAATGATAGAACTAGGAAAACATCGCATCACACCTTGGTGAGCTTTCTCTTGGTTCCTCAATTCTTCTTCAAGGGTGTTCTCACCGGTAATAAGGGTGTTCGGGAGGCGCGGCTCGAAACTCGATGAACTTGAGCGGTTTAGGCTCAAATCATCCCTCGCTCGAAATCTGAATGATCCATCCATCCATCCATCGATATATGTCGTACATATCTTCCACCAGTCGAGCTTCATAATTTCAATCTATAACGGTTTGATGCTGTTGCAGGTACTTCAGTCCGTACCCTCAAGAAATGGTGAACGGTTGCATTTTCCTCTGTGAATATTGCCTTAAGTTTGTGAAGTCCCGGAAATGTCTCCAGCGACATCTCCAAAAATGCACACTTCGACATCCGCCGGGAAACGAAATCTACCGGAAGGGCTCGTTATCGTTTTTCGAAATCGACGGAAGAAAAAACAAAACCTACGCTCAAAACCTCTGTCTCCTCGCCAAGTGTTTTCTCGATCATAAAACGCTGTACTACGACACCGAGCCGTTCCTGTTCTACGTTATGACGGAGCAAGACAACAAGGGCTTCCACATCGTAGGTTACTTTTCGAAGGAGAAGGAGTCCGCCGAGGACTATAACGTCGCGTGTATCCTGACGCTGCCGTCGTATCAACGGCGAGGATACGGCAAATTGCTCATCGAGTTCTCATACGAACTGAGCAAGTTCGAAGGCAAGACGGGTTCGCCCGAGAAGCCGTTATCCGATCTCGGCCTGCTGTCCTACCGAAGTTATTGGGCTGAGGCCATACTGGAGATTCTCATAAACATGAAAAGCAATGAAAACTGCGATGAAAAACCGTCCACAACCATCAATGAAATCTGTGAGTTGACATCCATCAAGAAGGAAGATGTCATCTCAACCTTGACCTACCTTAATCTCATCAATTACTACAAAGGCCAGTACATCATTACGCTAGGCCAGGAAGTTCTCGAAACGTACGAACGCGCCGTGTCAAAACGGAAAATTCGAATAGATACGAAATGTGTACATTGGACGCCGAAAGATTGGACGAAGCGGGGTCGGTGAAATGAATTCTCCGGTTAGGCCCAGTCAACTTAGTGATTCCTCTCTGAGAGTGGACTGTGAAGAGGACAAAACTGTGGATGAGTGAAACGTTTAGCATTCGAAAAATTGTACAAATGGGATGGGTTGGGGCAGAGGGATCCGAGCTCTTGAGCTGGTACGGGCGTACTTAATTCCAAATGTAAATAAAGTCAACCTCCCTCAGGCAGTCTGGAATGTTCAATGCTTAGGAAAGGCGTCGAGTTCCCTCAGTTGTTAAAAATAGGAAATCTCTCGATCTTCGACAGTCTTAGTCCTAAATTGCCCAAAAAAGTTCATCCCACAGGAGTCGATCCGTTATTATTCCACTAGGAGTTTCTCTGTATCCTTTTTATTCCTTCGATTTCGGGTTCAAGAGCACGGGGGTGTCGTGAGTATTCAACGCGGATCCCCTATGGCTGCATCCACAGATCATCGAAATAGAAAACCTCGAAGAGAACATCATGAAAACGCATTTTAATTTTCTCTGTCATTCTGAGAAATAAATATTAGGATCAAAGCACTCAACAACAAACAACAAGCCGCCTCCAGCGACCGAGACCCAAACTGATTCTTCTGACCCAAAGTAGTCGGCGATTCGCGGCAAATCTATTCCTTCTTCGTTCTGCGTTCTACAATGAGAACCGCCTTCTGCCGTCGGCAGGACTTTCTTCACGGTTTCTCCCAATGCATTTGATAAAATTTTCCTCAGAACTGAATAAAAACATCGCTGTTGAAGCCATCCGAGATGGGATTGTAGCCCGAAAGCGTGGTGTGTCACTTCAAAACTCGGTCTGTTCGTCATCACCGGAACCTGCCACGTCACCGTCGGCGGCTACTTCTTCATAATCTTTCTCCAACGCCGCGAGATCTTCTCTCGCCTCAGGGAACTCTCCTTCTTCCATACCTTCTCCGACATACCAGTGCACAAACGCTCGTTTCGAGTACATGAGATCAAATTTATGGTTCAATCGAGCCCAGGCCTCTGAGATCGCGGTGTGGTTCGACAGCATCGTGATGGCTCTTGGCACTTTCGCAAGATCGCCCCCGGGAACGACAGTTGGAGGCTGGTAATTGATTCCCACTTTGAATCCCGTCGGGCACCACTCCACGAACTGAATCGTTTTTTTCTTCTTGATTTGAGCGATGGTCGCGTTCACGTCCTTGGGCACGACATCACCTCGATACAGGAGGCAACAGGCCATGTATTTCCCTTGCCGAGAATCGCAAACAACCAGTTGATTCTGAGGCTCGAAGCAGGCGTTTGTGATGTCCAGCACGCTGTGTTGTTCGTGGAAAGATTTATCGCTGGACACGATGGGGGCGTAGCCGACCAGAGGGAAATGAATCCGGGGATACGGAACGAGATTTGTCTGAAATTCATTCAGATCGACGTTGAGTGCGCCCGAGAAACGAAGGGAGGCCGTGATAGCCGATACGGCCTGGCTGATCAGACGATTCAGACTCTGGTACGAAGGCCTTCCAACGTCCAGATTTCGCTTGCAGATGTTGTAAATGGCCTCGTTGTCCATCATGAAGACACAATCGAAATGGTCCAGGGTAGTGTGCATCGTAAGCACGGAGTTGTATGGTTCGACAACCGATGTGGAAACCTGGGGCGCCGGATATATGGTGAATCCCAAACGACACTTCTTGCCGAAATCCTCTGAAAGCCGCTCCATGAGCAGTGAAGTGAAGCCCGAGCCTGTGCCACCTCCAAACGAGTGGAAAACGAGGAAACCTTGAAGACCGTTGCATTGGTCGACCATTTTCTGAATCTTGTCCACTGTCGTATCGATGACTTCTTTCCCGATCGTGTAGTGCCCTCGGGCGTAGTTGTTGGCAGCGTCTTCTTTTCCAGTGATGAGGAACTCGGGGTGGAACAGCTGTCTGTGGGCGAGAAATGGAGAAGGTTTAGAGCGATAGCCTCAGATCTATTGATTCCCGAAGTGGATCATTGGACATTCCATCCGAAAAGAAGTTATACATTCGATCGAGAAGCAAGAATGCGGACCAAATCGCTCAAGTTTCTCACCGGTACGGTCCGTTCCTGACTTCGTCGATGACAGTGGGCTCCAAGTCAACGAGGAGAGCTCTCGGTGTGTAGCGATTGTTGTTTGTCGAGCTGAAAAATGTGTCGAAGCTCAAATCCGAAGCGTCTCCGGTTTCCGCGTCGAGAGTACCGTCGGGTTTGATGTTATGCTCGAGGCAGTAGAGTTCCCAGCACGAAGCTCCCATCTGAACGCCGGCTTGACCGATGTGGATGTTGATGATTTCCCTCATTTCTCTCGAGGTATCTGCTGGCAGACAAGAAATCAATAAGTCTTTGATCATCAGCAGAAAACTGTGTCTGCAAAGCTCATGACGCAGCGTCGACTCAGGCGAGACTAGACCCCGTTTTCCGTAAAACGAAAAACGGACATAAAATAACATAGATAAATAGGCGACTATGGGATTTCGGTTTTCCGTTTAACAGAAAATGGGGTCTAGGCGAGGCGCACTTCGACGGAGTTCCGTTACAGTCAGGAAGTTGAATTCGAAGCTACATGGATGCTCCGAAGTAATCGGTCAAAGGTTTTTAGGTGGCGGTCAGAGCGCAGAATCGCAACAATTTATATCTGACCGGAATGGCGAAGAGCAACAATTTGCCTCGATAGGCACTTTGTATCGCAGATTGTTCCGGATTCGACTTACGGTTCGGGAGCGAGTTCACAGGCTTCTTTAGAATTCGCTAACACAACGATTTACGGTTTCGCACGTGCCTCGAGGGAGCTAAAATGTATCTTTCTCCGACGACAGACGACGTCACCTGAGACCAACGTGCAACGTGGAGCGCTGCATCGAGCCGACTGGCTTCACTGGGAGGTCCTTATAGAAAACACTCTCCGTGGAAAACAGAGGCACTCCACGGAAAACTAATCTGGTTTAGGTTTCACGCAGCAGGGTGTGCATCTTGAGGCGTTTGATGGACCCGATGGTAAGTTCGATAACTGACATCGTCGTCCAAATCCACTTACAATTAGTTTAGTAATGAGCCTGAGAGTTGCGCGTTCTAACTTTCAGGTGCGGCCACGACTGGAGTTTCCTCTCACATTTGGTCGCGAAACTATCCTTCGATCCGAAACTAGTGTCGCGGCATTATCCGGTTTAGGGGAGGGCGAAGGCTGGAAGATTCTCTAGAATCTATCTGGTTTTGGGAGAAGAGATATCGACCTGTAGAACACGTGACTCTGGGACTGACGTTGGTTCCTTCTCAAAAACAGACTCTGAGACGTGAGGAGGTTGCAGAGGAAACGGATCGAGAGACAGCTTTTTTCTTGTCTTTTTGAGATAAGATACCCGGGTTGGAAAGAGAAGCAGAAATGGACGGTGTCAGGGTTTCGAGTTCCCGAGCGAAAATCGATGCACAATAGTCAACGCATCACATGATCCTTCTTCTGCAGTATGAAATGAGAGCGCCACTGAGCCTAATGGATTTCTCGAATGGGAAGACATGAGTCCTCGGATGCCGATCCATCCGCAGCGGGGAACGCTGAGCGGTCAGAAGTAATGAATCTTTGTTTACCTCTTGGGTTTCGTCGTCTCCGAGCAAAAGTATGTCGTGCAGTTCCGAAAGGCTTTGAACAAACGTAAGGATCTAAAGTGATATAAACTCAAAAGCTGGTTTTCGTCGGGAACTTTCGTTTCACCGAGTTTGTCTCGAGGATTCCTCACAGTTTCCGATTAATCCCATCCCCTTGTTGGAAGCCGGGCTGTTTCCTTGACATTGTCAATGTCGCCTGGATAAGATCCTGGCAAACGGATCGACTGAACGGGGCGAAGCCGATAGGAGCTCGCTAAGACTCCTCAAAAGAGTTCGAAGCTCGGATTTCGAACACGTGTCGCGAAAAAGGAGGAGTCACGGTCGTTCGTTGAAGCACTCCAGAACAGCCGATGACACGATATGCAGTTACACGAGGAGACGTCATGCGCAACAAGAAGAACAACAAAACCTCTATTGAATGTTTTCCGCTTCTGTCGGAGGGCGGCTCCTGATGTAGTTTTTCCTATCCACAGATAATCTGCGGTTTCAGCCTGACACGAGAATGGCTCGTCCATACTCTACGTCCCTAATTTGAAATGTCACATCGTAATTGCGTGCGATACACAATATTGACCAACTTTGAATTGTTCATGACGTTCGATGGCGGAAGACGAGGTTTGCTCAGGAATATCCCTTTGCCTTCGTATCACTTTCGTAGCTCGGCAAACTATCATCGAGATTCGACATCCAGCCTTCTTGCGGGAAACTAACTCGCCTATCATCATCATCAGATTTGTAGAGTGATTCCAATTAGGCATGTTTCAAGGCAGCGAGGAATGACCTCATTTCGAGGCTGCACGAAGTCAATGAGAAAAGTGAAAAGAGCCACAACAGAGATGTCGCAGAGTTACTTCCAACTACATACGCGACAGGAGAGAAGAGGGAAATAGAAAATAACGACCGAGGCCCTGTGATGGTGTGGACCGTGAGACTGTCATTTGAAGGCTGAAAGCGGTGGACACAGAAAGGTTTCCCAAGGGAATGGTTTTCGCCTGTTTGCGAAGAGTCGGACTCAAGCCAATCAATGAAGACAGGTTGGACTCGGATTGCAGCTCACGAAACGTGACAAGACATGTGCCGCTAGAAGACCTTGGGGACAGCCCCAAGGCCGCTGAAAGAAGTCAGGACCTAGTTCGCTAGCCGGAAAACGAGGCCAAACAGGCATTAGAGACCAAATCCCGGGATATTAGGAGAGCGACGACCGCCGTGTAAGTTTTCTGCGCGAGTGAAGTTAAACCAGAAATCAAATTCGGGGAAACCCCCGGGAAGCTTTCGAGGAAGGTGAGAACTGTGCTTCCCCTCAGCGTTATAGTTTAGCCTTTGGATTGTTTCTCAGGCGACTCGACGAGTGTTATCAAAAATCATTCAGAGAGAACTGCTGATCCATTTCAACGGAAGCGCTCTTTGATAGAGCCGACTCACGTATTTCCGAGGATTGAGTGTTTCGATAAAGCGCTTAAAAAACACTTCACGTTTGCTCGAGAAGCCTTTTACGCATTCTACGATTCCACTTGTTGAGTAAACGTTGATTCGACCCGACCTGAAATCAATGGCCGGTGTTCACATATTTCATCTCGTTCAACGCCTACCCTTCAAGAGCGACACGCGGGATTCCTCTGCAGTGCTCTGCCAACCAATATTCCACCGATATCGACGAAAGAACTGAAAAAACGACGGCGCTGTAGTTGAGGGTCTTCCGAAGTTCATTTTCACGGAGTGAATCAAACCGAAGTTGAAACCTTCTCCAACAACCTTCACCGGATATGCTGACGATTCCGAATGGATTCAAGGTCGATTGCCGAGGAAAAGCTGGATTGTCGGATTCGCATTCCGAGGAACGTTCGATGTTCGCATTGTTGTGAACAGAAGAGAGAACGCGTCAAACGGAGCGCGCGGAGCCGAAAGCTTCGTGACGCCAGGTTCTGACGTTGATGACGTTCTCTGTGAGTAAGTGCATTTATGAAATCGTCTTACTGTCTTGACGTCAGCTCTATGAGGAAGATGGAGCTGATAATCCAGCGCTTGATTCGATATCGTGCCTGCGGCGAGCTCCTCTGTTTTTCTGTTCACATCATTACCCTCAGGCGGAGGCTGTCGATGTCTTAGATTGCAAGGTTGTTACTGGACCAACAAAACTTGCGACGGAGATACATATTAGGTAGATCCGATGATAGTTGTGGTTTGTTGTCGTTCTTCGGGTTCTCTGATCGCCAGCATAGACGATCGGTTATCTGAGCTACCACGCCGATGGATGATGCGCAATTGATTCCGACAACGCGTCCTGCTCTTTTCTCCCTCTCGTTTGGATCCCATCCGCAACTTGAACATTTTCCTGCGCTTCTCGCTCGACGATAATCGGAATCCGTCCTGGTCGTTTTGGTTTTGGGAAACCGAGCATCAAGCCGTGGGCTTTCCGTTAGAACACAAAAACTGCCAACCATCGGCGAAGACCAACAATCCAGCTACTGAGCCGCGAGGCATGTAAACAATGTCGATCCAGGAGGGGAGCAATGAAAACAGATCCCAATAACAGTTCCGAGGGAAGAACTTGTCTCAATGTCGTAGGAAGGAATCCATGACTAGAATTAGATCAAGGACACGATACATAAGATTCATAGATCTGCAAAGTTTCAACTCGCGGAACCGTCGTAAATCGATTCACGTCGTCATCCGTGACATCTCGGCGCTCAGGGCGCGCGAATCGCCGAGAGGGAATCACTGGAAATGTTGACGCGTTTCCATGTTTCCGCCGTCTTCCAGGAATATTTTTTGC
>JAJSRV010000051.1:540589-607262 GCA_021527715.1 Neoseiulus cucumeris
AAGTTTCAACTCGCGGAACCGTCGTAAATCGATTCACGTCGTCATCCGTGACATCTCGGCGCTCAGGGCGCGCGAATCGCCGAGAGGGAATCACTGGAAATGTTGACGCGTTTCCATGTTTCCGCCGTCTTCCAGGAATATTTTTTGCATTAGCATTTTTTATTCCATTGTCGCCCAACGACAAGTCGAGAGTGTCAACATGGTGTCATACGGTCGAAGAAAAAGCATTCTCAAGCGAGTTGTCTAGAAAGCATTCAACACGACGAAATCTCACGGTGATCGCGATTGAAAATCCGCCCGTACTAGTAACCGATTTAATTCAACGACACGATGCATTCAGCTGTTTTCGGAGTCCGAGGAAGG
The DNA here is from genome assembly GCA_021527715.1 of Neoseiulus cucumeris. Classification (NCBI taxonomy): domain Eukaryota; kingdom Metazoa; phylum Arthropoda; class Arachnida; order Mesostigmata; family Phytoseiidae; genus Neoseiulus; species Neoseiulus cucumeris. Next base: position 540,953 of record JAJSRV010000051.1, read on the forward strand.
GTCGTGAATGAGCTCGGTCGAATTCCGTCTCTCGAATCCGATTCGAGAACAATGAAAGAACAAGTGTAGGTGATCGATGCGCGAGACTCGAGTTTCAAGTCCGACTGCCCGGGATTCGCTGGAGCTCGGGGAAACTCCCGGACACGAGGATCATCCGGGTAATCTATCCTGAACGTTTTGAGATCGTCCCGTACTTTCTTTTTGCAAGCCGGCTTCAACCCAATATCATCAATTATTAATCATGACAGATTGTTACCATAGCACAGATCTCTCGCTTCCTTCTGGGCTCCCTGTTTTCTCCGGCGGGCGCAACTTATTGGTTAGTTTGCCTAATCTTGATCTGTTCTTGTTTTCGTGCATCGTTTGCCGAAACGATTCCATGAGACGGGTGGAAACTTTCGGAAAAATAACTGTTCGTGGCAACGTTCACATGACTGTAGAGCTCGACCAGAGATCTGACTCAACAAACACTCCGGGAATCTCATGACATTATTAAACCAGAGGAACCGATTGGAAAGTGAAGGGGCGTTCGATGGAGCCGATGAACATCGCCGTCAACGACTGCGATGGACCAACAGCAGAACACAAAATCATCCGGCGGCTTGGTGTTGGCAATGACGGTATTGGCGGCGGTACTGACGATTCTCAGCGGCCGTTTTTCGCCAGTGGTGGCGTCGACGGCAGCTTGAAGCCGTCGGGCGGGACGGCGGGCGTTCTTCTCGCCCGTCTAGAGAGAGTCAAACTGCTTTCGTACCATTCAGTGGTCACCTGCCACCGGTGACAGCGAGATGTGTTCCCGCACGCTTCGGAAACCGTCTTTTCCCTGTTGCTTTTCATCGAGATTCTAGTTCGAAACACCGTCTGGACGAACGAAGTCGACACGAACACACGGGAGTGCTGAAGATGAAACGAGGGCGAAAGTGAACGCCGAAACCCGAGTGATTCGCCAGCTATCATCCAAAGAAACTTCACGAAGTAGAAAGTCGTTAATCCTGTTCTTACCACGGAAGCAAACGGTGCCGAGCCTGAGATACTCTCCACCTGCTGAACGACTGTGCTGCTCCTTGGCAGCGTTTTAGAGAAACTTTCGCTCGTTCGTCCCCGGACGACTCGATCAACAAATCGTCGTAGTGTTTCCTTTTTCGGTTATCTGAATAAGATAAACTGGAGCTCGCTGTGGAACATCGCCAGCCGCCGAATCTCAGTGTCTAATAGTGAGAGAATCACCCACCCGAGGAATGTGCCGAGTAATTACCTCAGTGATCGCATGCTCAAGCGGAATAGTGATCCAGGTGATTTATTCATGAGTTCGAGGTACTCTCGGAACGGTGGAAGAAAAGTTCGAGTGAATGGATATCCGAGAATGGTGAGCCGCCCAACATTTTGACTCGAACTACTTGATTTACTCGGTTCCCACCGACTTCTCCGGCGTTCTCGAATGAGAACGCACGAAGAGTGGAAGATTCAATTGCGAATGTTTTTGATTCGGTCCTGTGTTCAGAGTTTGGCGAGAACGTCCTCAGTTTACCATCCGTTTCCTTGGAGTTCAACAGAAGAGCGGGAATCACTCGAGACTTTGACAGATTTTGAGGACGCTGGAGGCTTTTACTCCGCGCGCAACTTTCAACTGCATTGTTTCTCCGCGGAAACTTGGCTGCGAGCGCACAAACAGAATGTCAGAACGCTCTATCGGGGTGCTCGAAATTGGAACGTAATGAGAAGCTTGGGATATCAATCATCTGTTTGCAACTGCTGTGCTGGGCCACGCTCGTAATGACGGGCTCTCGTTGTGAGATAGCGAGGCTTCATATCTTTTTTTTTCCCGCGCGGAACTTTGCAAACAGTGCTTGCTCAGCATTTCGATGCCGGCGCGCTAAGTTCCAACGCGAGAATCCGAAGCACACGATCTGTCCCGCACTCCCGATCTGAGAGCTAAATGAGGAAAGCTGAAATGTTCGGATAATTGCATGAATCTCTGAAAATTCGGTGCAAGCTACAGCATTATCGAACCATATTGTGAGAGGGATGACGATCTCGCTCTTCAAACCAGAGGATGCACGGAGTTCAGGGTTTGCTTGGAAGGTTCCGCAATGGTTTGATCCTCAATCTGTTATTGTCTAACAAGATTTTTATTGATTGGACAGCGGCGGATGTTCTAATTGACACGACGTCGTTTGTAACCTCAAGCAGAGCGCGTCAGAAACAGCCTTCTCTGTGATGGGCAACGGAAAGAAAAGAGAAGAAAGGTGACTCTGGTGTGCAAAGAATCGATTCGATCCTACCGCTCAAGTGAACCAAAGTGTTTTGTAATCCAATCCGCCTAATCAACCTTCGAGATGTGGAATGACTTTTCGAGTCTCGCTGGTTCCGGAGTGAGATATCCACTCTCGGAACTTGTTCCGGACTGATTCAGAAACTGAACCTGAAGAAGACATCCTCATTATTATTTTTCTGGAAAATTCGAACGTGTCGTCGGTTACGGAAGACAAGCCGAGATCGACCAGCACATTTCGTAAGTGTCACGTGGTGTCTAGCGGTTATGTAACCCAGAAGAACGCACGGAACTCGGGCGACACCGACTGCTCATCAGATGTTACTCATTCGTCATCTGAAAATGATCCAAAGGCTGGTAGAGCAGAGCTGTAATCACGAACCTTGAGGCAAATCCGTTGGACGATCAAAACCACCGATTTGTCTAACCTCGACCACGTTCAATTCTTTATGAATAATTCATCACCCAGGCGCAAAACCTCCATAATATTCTTCCGACCATTCCCGGACTTTAGGATGCTTGCGCCAAATAAAACAACCATCACACTGAACACTGCTCGAACGTCAGAATTTGGAAACGTGACGCTCTCTCGCTGAGTTTTGACACGTTCCAACACGTGCACGTAAGGCTACCCGGAAGTGAGAGCGTAAAACGTTTTGTCGCGTACCCCAGCTGAGCAAAGGATGAGCAGGGCACTCCAAATAATCCCTCGGCAAAGTTTCCGCAGTACGTGTATGAAAACAATGGTGCTTCTCCAGGTTGTCTGTTCGCGGCTCGGTTTATCTCGCGAACCAAGAGAAGCGCCAACGAAAACTCGCTAAAAACGCGGAGACGACGACGGCGACGAAAATGCAATCGTCACAAGAAGGGAGAGGAGGTCGTGCTCTGGATCCATGTCAGAGCGAGATGCTTTTTGTGCCGACGAGCGTTGGAACGATCGATTCGGAGTTGGACTCGGGCTAGCAGCCTGGTTGGTAATTTCATCATCGAGTCGAACGAGATCGAGAGCGTTCTCGTGTCATCACGCGCTAGTATCCTCATAATAACTGAAAAATAACTCAAGAAGAAAGCGAGCACAGAGTCCGGACAGCGAGAGAGTCTTGAGAATCAGAATCGTTAGCTTCTTCCAGCCACGAACTATCCAGATTCGAAGGGAGAAGGATTCACAATGAGTGTCTCGGGTGTTCGTATCCCGATTTCCGACCAAAAAGGTCAGAAGGCGAATTTGTGCTTATGTATTGGGGTTAGGGAGCAAGCCACCGACTTCCGGCTTTATTTCTGTCTCATTGTACCACAATGTTCCAAAAGATCGTGGCCTGATTCTTCTGTCTGGGATTCATTCAGTGTATTATCGAAGACGTTTGATTCCAGCGATTATGTTATTACACGATGGCAGTACGCTCTCCAAGTCTAGGTCAGGCCACGAAAGAGTTCGATCTCATCGTCCCTTGAAGAGATTTGTGGACTGCTTTGGATAGACACTGATTGGGTACGGTCTTTGGAAAATCTTTCAATTTTTGACTGACGGAGAATTTCCTCGTGTCCCCTCTCGTGGAAGGCCCGCGATCGAAGCTGATTGACCTCTACTGTCGGATGAGGTGGTCGGCGCTCGAGATTCTATCACCAAGAATTCACCATGACGCATCACCATGACATATGAGTATATGTAAATGAGATCTATCTAGATTTCTATACAAACGAGATCTTCTATAAATATGAGATCTATGTATAGATATACGAGAGATTTCAATGAATTTCCTTGAACGCCTCGCTCCACGATCTAATCGACGTCCAGATCTTGGAACTTTCTCGCAGTATTCAGAATCATTCAGTTCGTATCGTTTACAACTCATTCATATTCGTGGGCTACTGATGGTGTGTCACGCTTTTACGAGGCATCTGCGTCCGGTCAGAAATCTCAAACGTCAACAATTTCGCTCGTTGCAGACGTCGACGGGTCGCGTTCATTTTCACGACGTCGACATAAACAACACCAGCGACCGATTCGCTTCCATCATATTCTGAAAGATGACTGTAAATTTAGAAATTAGCGGCTCGTAAACCGATAGACAATCCAGCCACACGGATCGACAAACGAACAAACTAACCGCATATATCTAACATCTGACACGGCAGATGAAATTATGGGATCCTGTCGGTTGGCAACCGTTTTATTGGTTGTGGTCTATATCGGTGGCAGTGGTTTAGTGGTGAAACGCAAGCCTCTGAAAGCGTCTGTTGCTGTTGTTTCGACGTTTCATCGACCCAAACTTTCGGATTCCTGATCGAGCGTTCTCAGAACGGTTTCACTCAAAATCCGAGTCGGATGTGTTCGCCTCTTGTTCGAGTGTTCCCAGAGCTTTCCGACCGAACGACCGAAAGCAAACGTAATCTATAACTTCGCCTTGAGAGGCAAGTTTATTGAGCCAATCTTTCCACGTGCACTCTGACTCTTCTGCCAATTCTGTGTGTTTCCGCGACGTTATCAAGAAATGCTGGAATCGCCCAAACGTTCCGGTGCCTATAAGTTTGATTATTCGAGGTGAGTTTTTCGTGGAATTTCATGGTCGTGGACCACCCCAATAACTTGTTCCCGGAATCGTTATGGCCTTTTCGACCTTTTCCTGTGAGCCCCTTTTAGAGAATTCGCCAATTCTCTGCCCCGATCTCCCACCGATGTTTCTTGGAACGTTCTAATGATTCAATTGAGATGTCCCCAACGTTGTATGTATGAATTGGTTGGTGACAATAAGAGATTATTTTTATTGTAGCAGCTCCGCTGTCGCCTATTTGAAGCACTCATGCGTCATTCGCTGAGACTCGGTCCAAACTTCTCTTCCGCATCGGTTGATTGCTGTCATCTATCTACAGATATCGGCATGTCAGTAAATATGTATGGATTAATATTGCAGAATATATCGGATTTCTTTAATTTTCCGCGGGCGACTGCTCGCTGAGAGTTGTTGAAAGCTTGAACGGAGCTTGGATTGATAAAACCGACATTTTCAATGATAGCGCCCCAAGAAGCTCGATATTTGCAACAGTGGGAATGATGTTCATCATGTACATACTTCTGTTTCGGTTCATGGTGTGTTGTCTGACCCATCTGTTCCGGGGGAGAGGAAGTTTTCCTATGCGGCGCGAAAAACAATAACCACCAAGAAAAGTGAACACGGTTGTAAAGACCTCGACTTTCACTCTAGTCGTTCCAGTTTTGATACTGTTACGATGCGCACCCGCTTCTTGGCACAAATCCCCCGCTTGTCCATTGAGAGTGTTTCTCGAGATTTCAGCTCTCATGTCGTAGTTCGCTCTTGATGAAGTCTTGACAAGTTTACTCAGCCTTCCTCCGGGGAGAAACTCCTCAAACTCTCAGAATGTCAGCAATCAATCTTCAATTTTGGGGAATGAATGCGTTTTGTTCTGTCTCATGCCTCGAGATCCCGTTGCCCGCAGCTAAGTTGCATTTCTGGAAAAATAATCGAATCACGCACATTCGGGATAGGCGAGTTCCACCCTCGGATGAATCGCATTGGAGCAGAAAACCTTTTTAAAAGCAACGAAATCGTCTAATTGAAAGGGAATTTCACCCGAAACGTTTTGCGCAGTTGACGAAACGGTTGGTTCCCAAGTTTCGACACCTATAACGAGCTCGGGTCGAACGATTTATAATCGTTGGCACAAGCAACCTCTAGAGTGGAAAGCACAATCGAACCGAGAGAATTTGTTTTGATTGAGCCAAGGTTGAAGCTTCGTTTACGTTCTAATTTTTCTCTCAGCACTTTTGTTACGGCCCTGCTTTCGATTACACTTGTCTATAAATATTTCGTAAAGCAGAAAGACGATCATGACGTCAGTGCGTGAGGAGAAGTCAATGGTTGCCCTCTCCCCTTTTTTGTCCCCAATGAAAGTGACTACGCGTGACGTTATTGGCAATGCGGTCTCTCAGAGCAGGCGCGTCATTATCGAAAAACGAACCAAAAACGCTCAGAAGGGCTTACTGCTTGACAGTGCGCGGAATAAAGCCGAACTCATGTCGTTCGACAAATAACCACCGAACAAGGAACCATGTCCCCTGCCGCTTCTCATTCGACCTACGGGAATTTCGGTTTCCATTACCACTCACCGCTGCTGTTGGCGGGTTCTCTTCCGTCGGCGGGTGGGTCAAACGCGCTTCAGGGTTCATCAAAAGAAAACGACATAGCTGACAATCGGGTGCGGCTTTTCGCCGTCGGGGGAGAATTCCATTCAGCCGAGCAAATAATTCCATGCAAGTGTTCGAAGAGCTTTTGATTTGATAACGGAGAGTTACAAAAACCGAACTGAGTTTTCCAATTCATAACATCGATTGTTCCCGGGGCAGAACTTTTCAAAGGAGGAACGTTTCGTCACGAAGACCCTTATGGATCGCGTCGCGCTTCCTCCTATTCCAGATTCAAGAAGCCGACCAGTCTCGAAAAACACACGGAAAGACTTATCCGAATGGAGCTGCCCTTGCAGGTGACAGTTTGACATCTTTCGAGTTCGTTATCCAATCAGTTCGTTATTTCCCCGCGTCCGAAGATTATGGGGATTGAGCGAAGAGGAGGGGGAACGCTTGGGGAAAATATGTGAAAGACAATGGCTAAGCGAGGGACGTGTTCATTATCGCAAGATTCTCAGATCGCACATCAAGTTCGTCACAACACGACTTCGAATATTCCTGAGCGAGAGCGTTATCTCGGGCCGTCTCTGTCGCTTCAGATGCTGTCGACGCGACATCGCACGCGACATTATCTCGCGATGTCAGAAAATAAACGAGACAAATATTCGATAAACATTCATGGCCAGGAAGTCTGAGATAAGCAGCAGGGGATCGGAATTCTGGAGTTGTTCATGCTTGGGCGCATCCAGAATGAAGTCAGTTTTTTTCCATTTCTCCGCCTCGGAAGCTGTTTCATCTCTTGTTTTTTTTCTCTCATCTATCGCGCCTGTTTGTTCCATCAAATTTTCCACGATCGGAATATTTCCATTCCTCTGCGACTCCACGAAAATGGAGGATCGGATTTCGGATTATTTGGCGGCAACCAAAGGAGACATCGGAGTCACATTTGAAATTAACGTCATAACTCTGTGACGCTCTCGAAGTACATTCAATTATCTCAAGTCAGGAGGCGGAATGGAAGTCACATTCTAGGAACGAAGTTGGCTTTGTACTCTCCATTTTCTAAGCCACAATGTCTGCTTTAAATCAGTCTTCAGATCTCGCTCAGGGGGGATAATCTCAATCGAGAGCGGATGGAGGTCAAACTCAATCCTCGGGAAGGCCCGGTGATTGAAAAGACTGACGGGGCGTCCTGTTCCTCTTAGAGGAAGCTTTCTCGCAAACGAAGACGCTCACAACCTTCCACGCCGAGAGGAGATGCTCTGACTTTATCATAATTTGCTGTAAATAACGGGTGGTGTTTTGAAAACACTGCTTTCGGTTTAACCTGGCTCTAATGAAAGTTTTGAACGGAGAGAGATTCGCAGAGATCGAGTTTCTGGCCAATGATTTTGAGCAATTTCTCAGCAGCGGCTGCGAGTGAGAGGGTCCTAAGAGTGATGTGATCGTATTATTTATTTTGTTTCTGTTATAGGTAGACAGCAACATACGATTAGTGGGCTTCAGAGCGTTATCCATGTCCAAATCGACGAAATCGTGGTGGCTTTGTTCACTCGTCGTGGAAATGTGCCAAGCGCGCCGTGCTGAGCCTCTACGCCTGTCCTCGATTATTAGCTATATTTAGCAGGTCTCATGACTTATGACTTTATGGCTCATCCCTGACTTCCCTCAGGTTCCACATTCCTCAGCGAGGCATCGCGTGATTTACGAAGGGTTCATGTGAGGTCGATGTTTCGAAGGCCAATCGTATTAAGAGAGAAACAATCATTCATTTTCCGTCAACATCTCACGGCGGGTAACCTTCTGCGCTACCTTATCCGTGCTGTTGCCGTCGGTAGCTGTGGCTGTTGTAGTGCTCAGGTTTGTATTCATTTCATGAAGGAGTTTCTTTCGTCATCTTTCTTGGATGCCGACGCGACTCACGCTCGGCTCTCGAACCCTGTGTTCCGCGAGTTGAATATGTACACAATCCTCACAGCATCACAGACGAGGAAGCCCACGAGAGCGTGAATGTTATTGGACAAAAAATGAAGAATCAGCTTTCTAAAGTGAATCTACAATTATTGATTTCGAAATTTCGGGTCTAGGCAGTGGGATAACTAGGTAAAGTGGCAGCCAGGACTGTGACCACGGATGACGACTCCCCCCTCCCCCTGTCCCACTGAGGAAAACCAAGCTCAAAGGATATCCCGCGTACACAAACAAGTTTTATTTACACTATGTACACAAGCTGTTTTCTGTAAGATGAAAGTGCTTGGTTACTCGTGTTATTTTGGCCAAAAGTCGGCTCTTCGAAGACAACAAGACTTCCGGGATCCTTCGTTTCCTAAAATCTACAGTTGATCTTCAAACAGCTGCGACCAAACTGCTACAGAACCGTCGTCTTGGTGGGTGATAACGTGAGGTTACGAAGGCTACCATCTCAGCAGGTTCTTTCAAAATCGATTGTTTGAGGTTCAGATCCACTTTCGAGGCAATGTGTCAAATCCCAACAACGATCTAATTGAGCCAGTCCGGTGTAGGATGGCGTCCGTCTGCGAAGACATTGAGACGAATCTCTTCAAAAAGCGCGATCAGAGAGTTGAGCTCATCATCTGCGACCGATGGCGGAAGCCGGTTCCTGATTTGGAGATCTCAGGTTGCCGCGTCGTAGCCGACCGTGTGCTAGTCTTGAGGTGGGGCCCTAGCCCACTCCAGCCGAACCATCCTTCCGTGTCCTCCTCAAGGCCGATTCTCATCTACGTTTGAGCGTTGTTCTCGTTGGCGGAGTCTCAGTTCGAATCGAACGACCTGAAAGGAGTCTTCCGCCTCCTGAAAACAGTCATGCGGGACTTCTTCAGCCGTGAGTTGATGGACGCTCCCTGAGACGACGCTGAAGTTTGTGCGGGCGATTGCGCCATTTTTTGAGTTTGAAGAGGACGACTACGTGCGTCGGTGGGCAACGCTCCTTTCCCTGCGAGGACGCGAGCCCAAAGCTCGTTGTTGTGACAGAACTCCTTCGAGGATAGCTTGTCTGAGAAACGCTGATCTTCTCGGCGCCCCTGATCATTCAAGCGTGGACGACGAGCTCTACTGACGGTCGCGAGCATCACCGGCAGCTTGACCGGCAACACCTTGTGACCGCTCTGATGGACTCCGATGATATCTTGCGGCGTATTTCGCACCATCGCTTGATTGTGTTCCATGCTCCTCACGAAGCGATCACAGGAGTCCACATGGGGCGTCGGGCTCTCGAGCATTTTCTATCAGAAAGATGTCAACGGTTTGCCTCCGCAGAATCCTCAGATAGAAGTCTGGGTGCGAGGAACGTCATAGTACGCGCGAGTCACGAGGTCTCATCCTCGAACACCAAGTTAGAGCTCGTTGTTGTACAGTTTCGTTGAGTTGTCGTGTCGCCATTCGGGCAAATGTTTCGCTGATTGTAATTTCGTCCTCGACTTGCCTATACTGTATTCGAACACTTCGTGGCGAGCTCAGAACGGCGCGGGCTGCGGTGCATCGGTGAAGGTTTTATATTTAGCCGAGCTTTCATCCCACCAAGGGGTCGTAATCCTCACAGGGCTCGCGTCTCCGTTGTGGCGGAGACGTTTTCCAACCCGAAGACGATGCAGAGAGTCACCGAAACCTCGGATAGCGCAGAGCTTGTGAGCCTACAGCAACCGAGAGGGACTGCGTGAGGTTCGTTTTATGTAGGTCACCTGTTCTCGGGGAAGTCGTCCCAGATAAGGCCGTTCAAGCGATTACGCAATAGAGGTAGGAGCTCGCAGCAGCCGAGTGCACACAAGCTTAATTATTCGGAAAGGTTAGGTCTATTGCGTCCGACGGATGAGGGAAACAAGCAGGAAGAGACGGAAACGAGAGAACGAGGCCTCCCACCAACCGCGTCTTTTTGAGACAAAATAACTTCTGTGTCATCGGCTCCAAGTTTCACAGAGATTCCATTCAGGACTACAGGATCGACGAGCGAAAGTACGACGCCGACGTGAGAATCGTGACACCGTACCAAGTTTCCTACGATTGTTATGGAGTTAGAACTCCGGAGGCCGCCCATCTTCCAGAGAAACTCGAACCTATCCGAATCTTCGAGGCAGCTTCTCCTATATGAAAAAAACGTTGAATGCGGTCATAATTTATGATTTCTCGCATCCCGGCGGCATTGAGCATCCGATCACGTAGTTGAGCGTCGGAGCTCGCACGCGCTAAGGTCGCCTACTGAGAATTCATGATGAGATGTTGGTTTTCGTCGACATTGCCAGAACACGTGACCAACGAGAAGTTTTTTTTTCTTTCTTCCTTTCTCTCCTCTGCTTTCATAACCTCTCAGTAAACAGGTCTTGAACGTGACGTTCCCCCAGGGATTTCTCCCGGTGGTGGTCGATCGATATGCCTCGAAAAATATTGACTTTGGAAGACCTTGAAACACCGACTCAGCGAATTGAACGGTATCTCACGCTCACCGGGGTTGTTTGGTGCGGGGGAGGAAACGGTTTCAGGCCCCGAGCGCACGTGATCGAAAGCGCTCCATTCTCGCGAACTTGTTGTTTACGCTTGCTCCGCTCGAGCAACAGTTCGTTATCCACGGAATCTGCGATTCGAGGAAGTCGATCTGTATCCAACGCCTCCGTCGAAGTTTACATGGGCTCGAGAAACGGATAAAATTCTTAGCCTGTTTTGAAACTCGATATCCGATGTGGTACGACATCGACTCTAGCTGGACAACATTGTCTCAGGACATGCGGAGTGACCTACTGCCTGAATATTGGAGTGCTTTGTTTATCCAGAGTCCATTACCCTCGACATATCTTTGGTGCATTAACACCGCGGATCACAGGAATCTTTTTCTTTTCGGAAGAAAAGAGTCAAGTGTCGGTGGCTAATTCGCTCTCTTGCTCGAGCACTTGGCTCTCTGAAAGCCTGTGATCGAAGCGGTGCTCAACATCGATTGATCGCCTCTCGGTCAATCTTTGAAAAAGTTGAAACCCTTTCCAAGCACTTGAGGTCCTCGAAACAGATCGACATCACTGAAGATAACACTTCCGCCGCAGATTAGACACGATCTCAGTGGAAATCTCTTCGAGGACCTTTCGGATGTATGTATGTACTTATGCTTAATGGGATCAAAGTGGATTCGCCAAGGAAATCGAGAGATACTTTCGGAAATAAGAAACTGAGTATTCTTGCATAATAATCCTCTTTCATCGAGATCAAGATGAGAAGCCGAAACAGCGGGACTCTAAGCTCAGCTCGGAATTCGAGGTAGGTAACATTATCTAGAAACGCGTAAACAAAGCTCCCACATTCGTTTTGATATCGACGGAATTCTCGAGCTCTTAATTCGACTAGTGGAGTTCGCTCAGAGTAGGTTGCACATTCCGTGCACGGCCAGGAACGGAAGTGATGGAAGCTTTGGTTCCTGGAAATCTGCCGATTTCCGGAAATCTCCGAAAATGAGTGAAGAAACTTCACAAGAATACAAGGGTGCTAAGAATAAGTATGGATCATCATCGATATCAGACGAATCCGTTGTTATTCCCGAAGCTCAGGGACGGTTGGGTTCAATAAATGTAAACATTGTTCGCCCTCCATGTAAAAGTCAGAATGACGTCAGATGTCCGTCTTTCTTGGGACGCCCTCGGGAGAACTTGGGGGTTTCTGACCCCGATCCGACGTTCTTCAGATGACGCCGGAAACGAGGAGCAAAAATATCTTCTGTAAGTCTCAAAGGGGCTTAAAGCGTAGATCTGTTCTGTGACGGGACAAGAAAACACAAACATTGTGTTGGATGGCACTGCTGCTGTTGCATTCACCGAGAGTTATTTCCCAAGAGCGAGCTGAAACGAGATCCTCATTCGAGAGGGCGCGTTTCGTCTTCATGAAATGACTGGAGTGACTTTCTCCCTCGACTCCGTCTAGAGCTCAGCGGGATTGTTTCCAAAGAGTTTCTCGTCTGTTTGGAACACCTGCGCTGACGTCGGTCGGCGTCGTCGCGTCGCATAGAGAACCAACGGCTCGTCTGAGATTTGAGGTGAAACGAACTGAATTCTTGAAGGAGGTCGTCTGGCTTCAAGATATTAAGGAGTCGACCTTGAATCCAAAGGAAGATAGCGAGTGGCTCAGAGGGCCCAGCGGTCAGCTCACCGCCGGGATCAAAACGTCTAAAAATAGGTCACTGGTCTCTTCGAGCTGAAAGAAAAAAAAAAATAGGAAATTCGTCAAGTGCTTCTTGCGGTGTATGTTTGCCTCGAGACTATTTTTTTTCCCCGCCTCACCCAATGACAGGGATCAGAAACCACTCAGGATTTCCACATTTAGCGCGGTGAGAAATGAATCGCGGACTAAAATTAGGACGGCGGAGGGGTTCGCGTCATTCGTAACAACTTTCTTGAATCGTGGGACGGCTGTCTGTGGTTTCGTTGGAGGAACACGAGTCGATGTCCCGATAGGGAATGGAACCAACGACGGTGACGCATCCGGACAGATCTCTCTCATCAAAAGTCGATGAAAGACGATACGACCTTGAATAAAATCCGAGTGAAACCGGATACCTAATGAATGGTTACGGAATCAGGACGCGTGAACCATGTCTATACTTCGACTGAAAACAACTTCCCATAGCTGTTTTGAGAGAGGCCTCCGGCAACAAAACCTGCATCTGGGAATGAGCGCTCGTCAATGCCGTGAAAGACTTTTCCGAGGAGGAAGAAGAACTTCGCGCGAACGGAAGCGTGTCCAACGGGATATGATGACCACACGGCACTATGAGGCAAGCACATCTCGGATCGGAAGACGGGATCGGTCGGAAATTCGTTCGTCTCTTTTCGCAACGAGTCGAGCGATTTGAAAGTCCATCGTCGAGCCAGCAAGAACCACCACAGAGGATGTTATCCAGCACTTTCCTGGTTTTCGTTCAAACGACCGAAGTGTCCTCCTCATTTCCGAGGATGTCACTCTACCAATCTCATCACAGGGGGATTCTGGAGCATTCGCATCTCGAAATTATTCAAAAGGAATTCATTTTCCGTGACACATAGCAAAAGGGTGACTCCAGAGGGACCGAAGGTTCATCCGCTCCACATTGGCGCATGGAAACACACGGAATCTACTTGTTATAGAAGGTCTACGGCTGATCTAGGGGAAACCTCGAAGAATGAAATGTTTGCGACGCTAATCCAATCAATGAACAAATCTCTCCTATCATGTCCTCGGGCATGAAGCTAATCTGGAGAAAACTAAGTGATTTGGACTCCATGCTAGGTGCTCAGTCGCATGACCGTCGATGACACGCGGGATCAATTCAAACTCATCGAGGATCGTCAGACGATTCTCCGAGAATATGAATCAATGTCCGCACAAATGAATCCCGACTTCTCATCGTCAGCTTTCACGGCAAAGCCGAATGGAGAGATACCAAACGTGAAATTCGAAATCTCTTCACCTGACACTGGATATGCCTTGCACGAATTCTTCGAAAAAAGTGTAAAGAGCGAACATATCTTCTATACCTCTGACCCAATCGCAGGTGTCCGAATATGACAACCATGTAGAATCGACAACCAGATTTCCAAAAAAGTTACTGTAGATTGCTAGATAGAAGAAGCAAAATCTTCAACTTATGTGGATATAAATCGACTCATGTTCAATGAGTCTTCAGAGGGGCGACATTCTTTGATAACAACCTGGTCAACACTCGATTTCGAGGTAGTTAGGGGCTTGCCTGTTTCGACAAATGAGAATTTCTCGAAAACTTTCAAAGAACTCTCATGTCTGAGGATCTCACCGCTGGGAGGGGAGTTGGACGATTTGGAGCGAGAAACATCTGATCCACCTTCTACGGTGTCATTGTCAAGGGACCGAGCGTACGATGTACCTATTTTTAGATAGATACGCTGGAGACCCGCGAACTTTCTTTCTGAAGTCTACCCACTCAGCCAACAGCTAGTCTCAGAGTTTGTCATATGGGAATAGAAAATGTCAAAACGAGCGGCCTAATTGTCTACCCCATTGTGGATTGTCGAAAGAAATGAGCCGCGTAGGATCAAGGCAGGCGGATCTTCTCGGCCGATCCGCCCGACAGTCTACCTTTCACGGGGAGCTAATGAGGCTCCTTGAGGGAGAATCTCCGATTACAAACTGGAATCGACGGGGCTCAAAGTCAGTCTGGATTTCAGATGTTCTCTCTCAAACCCAGATGCATTCCGAGACAGCCGTCTGTGATTCGTGGTCGCGGATCCTCCAGGCTATCGATTCCCGTGTTTTGTGAACTTCCATCGAAGAACGGATACGAATTTGGTTTTAGAGCGCTCAGCGTGATTCTGAATCTCGGTCGACACCATCGTATCTTCCACGAAACAGGTGTCTGGCCTTGATCGATGTTTCTGATTCGCTTTTTCGGTTTCCGTTTCTTTCTTACTCGGATCTCTACTCGTTTTCGTTCCTTTTTTCTTTCTCAAGTCTCCTGGATCTCGAATACATGTGGCTCGCAGGTTACCTCGTGCGGCTGTCCTCGCGTTCGTTCCTAAAGCAATGAATATCCAATCCAGCGGAGACAACGAATCTCGTTCCGACAAGAGTCCCTCCTCCTTTTCGCCGTCCTCACTATCTCCATGTTGTCGCCCACGTTACCTGAAACCTTTGGAATATTCGATGCCGAATTCCCGAAGCGTTGGACTAGAATTCAAGCTCGAGCGAGCCTTGAATTCTGGCGAAGAAATCTCAAGCTTACAAAGGCTCCGGCGCTTCGGTAGGGCAGTGCTCGACTATTTTTTTTTTCGAGAACCCCACATCTGCCCGTCTATTAGACACCGTTCGTTCATCAGGGATCTCGCGATAGTTTCTCATCGAGTCGAAGGAAATGGATGCCGACGAAATGTCCTTCAGAGCAGAGTGCAGTGTTGAACTCCAAAAGACTCGATTTCTCTACCGCTTGCTTGTGCCATGTCATGGGTTTAGAAATAGGACGAATTCTATCCCAACTTTTCGATGGAGGATGACGAGTTGTCGCTCAACTACGTCTTTTCTTGACATTTCCTTCACTTTTGGAGCCACCGAGCAGTTTCGAAACCCGACCCGGAAGCGTCCGTTTGGTCCACTGGTCTGTCGCATTATTTTCGTTTGTCCCATTGCGGAATTGAAAAGCTGCGTGCTCAGCAGAAACGTGTCTCCGATCCTCTTTCCGCTCTCGAGACGTCTGAAGATGTTTGCCCCCGGATCCAGTGGTCGGAAAAGCAAGGAATGAAGAGGTTCCCTCGTTTGAGAGTCAATAAATTTCGATCTCTCTCCGAAACGACTTCTCGTAAGCCTGTTCACATCTGAATTCCAACTAGGGTCCTGGTCGCATGTAATCGTTGGAAAACCTCTCGAATTTCGAGGGAGGAAGTTCGGCCACCACGCAAAGGGCTCGGATCAAAAGTTCTCTGAGGGCGTCCCACTTTTCGAAAGAGCTCTCGCGCACATCGACTCCGCTTGTTTGCAGCGGGGGACAGTTGTTCGCTGTGTACGCTCGTCTCCTTCGTGGGCTCGGAAGCACGTTTTGGTCGCTCGGAAGCTGAGCGACAAGGTCGCAGCTGGCTGCCGAAGAGAGCCCGGGATGGAACGGATGGAATAAGTCGCGTTGGAATTTACTTCCGCTCCGGCTAGAAATGTCAGATATTGATTGATGGACTCCGATCTCAGGATTCTGGAGAGCCAATCAAGAGAAGAAGCGTTTCTCCGACTTTCCGGCAAGCGATTGCCATCCAAAATTGGATGTATGTAGGTGCAAGATTGATGATCGCGAAGAGGAGGAGGAGGAATTCTTCGCCTCCCGTCGTATCGTTTTGCGAAGCTTAATTGCTGGTGGGAGAGAATCGCGAAGGTATTTCCACTCTTGGGCAAAGCTGTCCCCACAAGCATTGAAATTGCCTCTCAAAACTCTCGAGCGAAATCCTCGGGGAACCAAACTGAGGGGGAGCCGAGGGGGAATTCCGCCCCTCTTGGGGACCTGGGGCCCGTACCGGGGACGAACTGCGATTCAGGTTCGCCCGTCCCTTGAAGTATCTCAGAAAGAAAAGCCACCAGCCCAGTCTACTTGTACAGCAAAGTTCAACGAGAGCACGGAATAGAAAAACAGCTGGATTTCAACATGCCTAGCAACGCTGTGAGTCGTCGGCACGTGTCCCTGGCTCAGGCGAGCTTCCCCTGTAAAGCAGCTGAGGCTCCCTCCTCCTTTCGAGACAAGGTTGCCTAACGTGTGCCAAAACGAGGAGGAGGGAAACCCTCACACGTCGACTCTCCAGACCCTCGTCGCGGCTTCACCTCCTGAGTGCAACAGGCTGAGGACAGAGTCCTGGGTCCCAGAGAGTTCCAAGCTCTGGGATTAACAGGCGAGTCGCTGGTCAGCATGGAACTTCTTGTTTTGACTCAGCTGTTCCGGCCGTTCTTGCAGCCTTTCGGTTGAACCGAGGTCTACAGCCAACACCAACAGCTGCTCGACAACTCGTGCGCGAAAGTCTCGTTCGAAGGTGAGTTGCGATGAAGTCCCGCCGTGGGCAAGTGCTCCAGCTCGCCGGATATCCGGAACTCCTGGTCCACGATTCAAAGCGATTGCAAGGTCTTGCAGAACTCTAGCCGGAGGAAAAGGTCCTCTTTATATTTGTCGATTTGTTCGAGAAATTCACGAACGGTCCACATCTGACGCGTTCGATCGAGGTTTTCGAGCGGAAGATGTCGAAACTTCGAATCCCCGCGGTTCGTTCCGCCGGTTTCGTGATTCGGATCGATATCTTTGCGAGCGTCTCGATTTCTCGAGAAACCAAGATGAGAGTTCGTGCTTCACCTGTTGAGCGCGTTCCCCTCGAAAAGTTTTCTGATTCAATCTCACAACAGGACTCGAGCGATTTCATCGTTTCTGTCTGGCACATCAACATCGAATTAGTTCTGGATCGACGAATGCGCCAACTTAAGAGGAATCGAACGAAGGAAAAAAGTTCCGCTCTCACTCAGAGAAAACCTGTTCATCGAATCACACGGCTGACCTGATCGTGTTTTCCACTTCGTCCACTCAAAGCAAGCTCGTCGCTTGAAACGAAACATTCATCCCAACGCCAAGGATCAGTCGCGTGGACTGAATTTCGTTACTTGAAAATTCCTCAAAACAAATTATACCGCATACATGGGCGGATCGGCTGGCGGCAAGCTATCCAAACGAAGTTACCTACATTTCCACTTTATACCGGTGCAGCTGATGCGTCCTCGAGAGCAGCAGCAGCAGCAAATTCGATTTCCCCTCGTTTTTGCTTCGTTCGTGAGAGTTTACATCTTCCTGCGCCACGACCCTAGACAAGATTTGAGAGGCGAGGAGAAGTTCCCTTGTGCTCCAAAGTCAACTCTGACTTTCATCCGGACGAATACACATCCTCCATCCAGAAAGGATTCGGAACGAAACAGAAAGTCCAACAGAAAGTTGAGTTCATCAGCTTGAGGCCGAGCTCCAAATACCGAGTTTCCGATGGCGAAGTCTCTCCTCGCAACTAGGAAGCGGCTCCATGGCATCGCTGGGAACTCCTTCACTTTGGGAAAACTTTTTGTTTCTCTCTCGACGAGCTTCCCTAGATCGGGTTGTTGCCAACTTTAGCTTCGGAGCGCTCGTTGCTCGGTAAGCTGACCAGTGGATTTACTCAAAGGAGGGAGGCTTCTACCTCGTTCACTCCCATCGCACGCCCTTGAGGCTCTAAGGAGTTCGAGCGAGCGGAAAATATGGCGACCACATCATTGTGCATCATTACGCGGTTGTTTCACGCGACCGTGATGAAACGTTCGGCGACAAATCACACGACCGGCGATAATAAACACTTGATCAGCTTTCGGGCTCCTGCGGAAGCTCGCGCCTGATTTGCGTTCGTTGTTCGTGGAAAACAGAGAGAACTCGGAAACGCTGATCGATTATCATCTCGCACGTAAATCAACTCTTGCGTTGTTGGCGCCGAAAGTGCGCTAGGAAGTTTAGGCAAAGTCAGGAGTCGTCGCACCTCGCTTACTTCGGGGATATCTCATCTCGAATTCTGTTGCTGCACAGGATTTCGAACGTTTTGGGAACACGATCGCTCAGGAACAAACATCCCAAAAGTTTTGTTCGCTGGGATCGGATTTCCCGAGCATTCTCTGTCGAGCGGAAAGTTTTCAGTATTTTCTCGATACCATAGCCGAGGCACTGTCTTTAAACCTTGTTTCGAGTTTCAAAACACGCGCACAAACTCTCGTGAAGAGACCTCAAGTTTCCACAATTGAGCGGAGCAACTCGAGAGTGACATACCACTCGAGTCTCACGGTTGAGAGGAAGTAGGAGCGAATCGCTCGAGAACAACCGATCGTAGTAATTTGCTTGATGATATCCAGTCGCAGACGATTTTCAAGGTCACCGCCATCTGTCTCTAGGTCGTTGGACGTCGGGGGCGCGGCTAACTTTTTGCTTGACGAAAAGAGAAAATCGAGATGAGAAAGGGACGATCTCGTATTCGGTACGGTTAGCGTGGCGGCAGCGAATTCCTTCGCAACGGAAATCGCGAGCACAACGTTCGAATCGGGATCTGTTGGTGAGAAGCACTCAGCCTGAATGTTTAGTGAGGTATACGATCTTAATCTTTCGAACTTCCTTATTACGCGGAACGATGCTCGACGAATCACGTTGCTTATCAAAAGTTTCATGCTCTCATCGGAGGCGGGCTCTCTCCCCTGAGGTTTGCCGGTGGAGCAGGATTCATAAAATGTCCGTTCTACGTCGCAAACTCTCGGCCTGACGGTAAAATTGACAACGTTCCTGGACAGGAGGAGACTCTGTGCTCTTTCTCGCAGAGTTAGACGGATGATTTCGAGTTCTTGATGGAACGGGAGGAAAAAAACGGAAAAACACTTTCCGAGCTCTTGACGAAAGTTTGTTCCCGCGTGCGCCTCTTAAAGGCTTCGCCATTAATAAGATGCTTCGTTATTCAGCGTAAATTATCCACACCGTGTTCGGGTGGTGGGCGGCCATCGATCCGCGGTGGGCCGTAGCTTCTTCGCGTGACCGAAATCCTTCCATCCACCATTTGAGTGATTGACTGACAGGCCTAATGCACGTTGGCTGCCAACGTGAGTCGGGCCGAAGGGAAAATCCCGCGCATTGATCTGATTGTGATGCGAGCATGAAGGCAACAGCCGCGGCGGAGATAGGATAATTGAGCTTTTCGTTTGCCAGAGAGCGGTTTCGGGACGGGAAACAAGAAATAAGTCTTGAAGAAAGCGGACTCTACTCCGTGGCGACCTTGACGAGAAGCCGATGACCTTGACGAAGGCAGCGGTGTTGGTGGCTTCTGCGGGATCGTGAAAGGGACGATGTCCTTCCGGTACAAATAGATCCTCCCGAGAAAAACAAGTGAAAAGAACCAAACTGTCTGGAACCCTACAATACATCAAAAGTAAAAGAACCGTCTTTTGATCCCGATTCTCAACTAATCCGCGATTCAGTTGTGGGTCGCTCGGTCAATGACTGTTTGCAATTCATTCGATTCTCTCCGCTGGATGACCTCACTCAGAGGACAATTTTCCACGAGGATTTCCAACGCAAGCGGTTTTAGTGGAGTCACTATACGGGATGGCCTGCTCGCCGACTGGTGACCTTGAGGCGATGTCAAGACCTCTTGAAAATTTCATTGCTCTGTGGATTTGCCCGTCGAGAGCTGTAAGCCTCGACGGCTTCCAACAATCGTTCACAGCGCCAGGTTCTTTTAGAGCGCTGCATTCGATCGGAACTCTAGCAAAGTGCTTTCCCGCTCTCCCATCTGGCTGGGGAACTTCATACACCCTCGTTCCCAACTTCATCCAACTCTCAAGGTACTGAGGACTCGCATTCCTTACGATCCTGAACCGACCACCACTGAACGAGCCTCCAGTGTTCGTGTTCTATGTACATCCGATATGTTGCGAACAACTACTGCCGGGATCCGGGCACAGGAGTCTCGCTTTTCCAATATTTGTCTCGGGTTTTTTTCGAAAACTTTTCCCTCCCTGATGCAGATTCGGTGTCCTACTTGGGCCCCGGTGAGTCCGAACCGAGCTTAGGCCAAGCCACAAACTACGTCCTGTCCGTCTGATTTCGCCACCGCGAGGACAGCTCTAATCTCAGGACGTCCTTGGAGGGCAAGAACGCGGCAGGGTTTACAGAGAGAAAAAGGACGGGGGCAGAGTTGTTAGCTTGATTGTCCGACGGTGCGCAAAGGCTTCCGCAAACCCTGCTGTCAGCTCCTTTGATCAAGGCATTGACATTATATCAGTGTACCCGGACCAGTCCCACAATTACAGAAAGTCAAAGCAACGTCGTGACGAAGTTCGATTGAAACGTCCTCTAATAATGGCTTCACTTCCGTTGCTCCCTCTTCATGTCTAGATGAACTATCGCGGACCGTAAGCGTGACATCTGACAGAGGTTCAACGGTGAAGGGATCGAGGGTCCAGCGAAGTGTTCTCCGATCGCTGAAAGCCGAGTCACGGTGAACGCTTGAGCGGATAACCATTCCGGTGGCTGACAGACGACGGCTTTTCTCGAGAGGGTTACGTTGAATGACACTTCACGCGCGTCCGCTTGTTTTCCATGTGAATCACTCCGCCCGGAACCGAAGAAAGCTCTTGGTTGCGAGCGGGAGCGGATCGAGGATAGCTTGGAGAGAACATTGTGATCCCCAGGACACCGAGTCTTCTTTTCCCGGGCCTGTCTGGATAGAATGGACTCTCTCTCTCTCTCCGCGTCCCTGATGTTAGCTGGGCAGGTTTTGCATCGCCGTGAATTTTCTCCGGAATCTCTCTGTCGAATAGTTCAGAGGCGACTCGAACGCGATCGAAACCATCACATACCGATTCCGAATGATAGTTCAGTCGCTCAAAGATAGAAGCATGCACTTGCTGACTTGATAGAACACTCCAAAGCCATGATCGTAGAAGCAATCGATTGTCTTGAAGGTCAGCCGGCAGCTCCGCATGGACGTGGGACGATATTTTGTTGCACTTGAGTGCGTGAGCCACTCGCCCACACGGGTTCTCCCGATTTAACACATCAGAAGCCGGAAATATCTCCTCCGCAGGAAGCAACGTCGCACTCGGGGTTCCGTCCTCGATTAGCATCACACTCAGAGAAAGAGATGCACGCTTTGCTTTTACTCGGAATTTCGCACTTATTGTTAGAAGAAAGAGCTGTCTGGAGTCCACATGAACGGGTTTGAACCTCGGCTACGAATATGGGATGATACTCCTCGATGACTTCCGAAAATCACCACCGCCCACAGCTGTCCGGATGTCCGAAAGAGCCCGAATTCGGTTATTCTCGTTTTGTCGTTCCTGCGGAACCGGAGGTTTAATGAACGATGAAGGAGCACGGTCTCCTCGAGTACACTCGACTCGTCGCAGGTTGACCGTTGACCGTAGCGCGAGGAGAAGTGGTTCTCCTCGTAATTATGATAGCGAGGTGCTTGACTCCAATTTTTCCCCATGGAGACAACTTCCATTGCGATTTCTGTCGCTTCTTTCGGTCTCGATCGAAGCGGCTTTGCTGAGTGAGGAGTTTCCATCCTCCTCCTCTGCTTGGCAAATTGCGTAACTACGGAGAAAATCCCGACAGGGAAATTAAGCGCGAATTCAGTTGGAGCGACTGATCGAGTGCCGTATGCCGGTCACATCTCAAGCATTCCGAGACAAAATCGAAGTTTCGAAACCTCTGCAAAAGTAAGAGATCACGTTTCTACGGCGGGAGCAGCGACGCGGACGTATCGGTCTCGATCCGTGCGGACCATCTGAGCAGCTGAGTTTTATAGAGGTCCGTGTAGGCTTGGATTTCGGTTTGAGTTTTGCAAGCGCTCATGTTCGAGTTTTTTTTTGTTGTTGGAAACGCCGTGTTTCCTGGGCGCCGTATCCGCGCAACGGAAAGGCTTTATTGTAGGCCATCCTTTGGCGGAGGTCGTTTTTTAGGCGGTTGTTTCCCGCGCAACACGACCCATATAACAACGCAGGAGGCGTAAATCATCAACTTCATGAAGGTGTTTCTGTTGGACCAACGACGGAAAACGGAGCCTGCGCAATATAACAGTTTGGCCGCACTCGTCTAACGCATTGATAGAGATCCTCGTTGCGAAAGACACTGCATAGCAACGAGAGATAGACTACCGATCATCAATTACGAAACTGGAATGAGGTTGTGTCACGGGACTTTGGGATCGTCACAACTCGATTCCTCACCTCTTGGAGAGTTCAAAGGAGCGGCGATGCTTTCAGGCTCCGTATTCCAAATGGAAATAAGGTCCACATGAGCTCGTGATATCTATGAGCTCCGTGTGTAGATTCAGAAGACTGTCGTCAAAAGGCCTTGGAGCCTCGACAAACATAATCCCAACGGACACACGAAGTCAGTTCTTCAGCTTCTGAAACTTTCAAGCTGCAACGAAAGAGTTCCGACGCCAACGTCAATCTGCACTGGGAACTATTCCATCTGCTCTGGGGATGATTATTATTTCGAACGACAAAGCTCCGAACAAGGCCTCGGTCACTCGGTTTTTGCCTTGTCGTCGTCGTCGTCGTCATACAAACGTGGGCGATGTTCTCCGAGTGCGGAGAGTTGCACAGGAGCCGAGACAACGGGGAAGAAAATTAAAATTTATTACATTCCATCGGTGCGGCCAAGTCGGCCAGTTTCAGCTGCTTATCCTGAGAGCGTCGTACTCGGCTCTCATTTTAATATTCACTGCAAGCTTTTAATGGGTCTCGCCCAAGTAATTGACTGGCAGCAGGCTCGTCCAGGAACGAAATTGCATGACGCTCGCCTGCTTCGCCGGTTGCCATAAAAACGTTTCCAACAAACTCGGAATTCCAGGGCAACACCGCGGTGGATAGAACGAGACTGTTGCCCGGCGTCAGCAACAAGTTTTCGTCGTTCGAGCGCTAGCTGTCAATCTTGATTCGAGTACGGCATTCGTTATATAGAGGCCAGCGTAAATTTTTTATCGTTGCATTTCAGACGAGAATGGCCAGCACGCGACGATCCGTGTGGTCCGAAGGTGAGCGGATCTCGATGAACTCGGCTCAGCTTCACCACACGCTTCTCCAGCGAGGGACCTCCCTCTATCCCCGACGAGTGTCCACCTTCCCGTTGTTCGATCGCGCCGCCAGAGCATCTTGGTAAGCGACTTCTTCCCTTGTCTCTTGCCTTCTGAAAGCGTAAACCAAATTATCGTATGATTTATTCATCGTCAGCTTCCATTCGTATTGATAGAAACTAGCACGCTGTCGAATTCTTCTGATGGATGAACGATTGCATTGCTCGGTGAGAATCGTTGGCGATGAGGGACGGACCTGCTATTCCGTGAAATGTGCAAACAATCCATCATTTACCTCAAACGGCTATAATTGGTCAACAACTCGAATCTCCAGAATTCGAGGCTAAAATTAGTCTATAATTCGAAGAATCAGAAATCGATGTAAACATGTTTGGAATCCACGAACCACGGAGACTAAAATTGGAAAAATAAGTCCACGTGAATTGAAAACTGAGGTTTCAGGTTATATCGACACACCTCATCCAAGAATTAAGAGAAAACACCTCTGCAGAATCAGGTTTCCGCGAAATTCAGAAATCAGAGAGTCAGAGGACCGCAGATCGAATCTCTGGTGATGACAGATGAGTCTAACCAAGACGAGCTCGCTTTTGAAGAGTTTGAATCGTCGGAAATATCCGAGGAACCTTAATTCCTCGATGAGAAATAAGCGATTCCTGATTTTTCATCAGCCGAAGGTCTCTCTCGAGTCTAGACGACAAACGTTTTGATGAGAAACGCGACAGAAGACTTGATCTCGAGAAATACCTAATTACACCCTAACTAGCAGAATCGAAAGAACTCCAGAAGCTTCTCTCTGCAGTTTCATTAGAGGCCAAAAGGACCAGGATCAAAGACTCCCTGGCTCCCGTTTCAAGAATGGAGGGTCTCTCGAGACCGAGTCAAAGCATTCAAGAACATAAAGCCTTTTCATTCAGATGAATGTTTGAATCTGATAATAATTGAAGAAGATTTTCCAACGGCCATGCTTTCTGTTGCATACTTTGGAGGGGTGCAACTCACAGAAATCGATCTAAAGTTCTCCCCTATCATTAGCGCAAATGAAGAGAACGAGCTGTTTCGGATTGCGTTATCCGCAAAAATTTGTTCTGTTCCAGTTTCGGCGCCACGGCCGCACATGGTCGGCTTCGACCTTGAAAGCGTTGCTTTCTCCCTGGCGTTGATTTTCCGATTCGTTCGTCTGTTCCTCAGGACAATCCTTGTCCTGCAGTCCTTGCAATCGAGCGCCTTGAGCGCAAATGTTTCCAAGCGGTTTGTTCTCATCCGGCTTCAGGACGATGATTTGCGACGAAGGATACGAAAGGAAAATTGGAGGACGATTGCGATGATGCACTCCCTGAGTTCGGTGTTGGAACGACTAGACATTTGAAGAAGAATATGAGCCTATAAAAACGCCATAAAACCCTGTCGGTGCGTCTCGCTATACTTCACCGACCGTCGGGGAAGTCGCCCCGAAGATGAGTAGAAGGACGGACCGTGCACCGGCTAGACTCACTGTCTGCAAAACGGATTCTCCCGCTTTCCTAGAAAGCCGCTGATGCGGACACGACTTAAAAACGCCAGACTGGAGTGTGAATGCCAACCTGAAATTAAGTGCTTTCTGACCTTTGGACGTCTCCCCGTCCGAAGATGTGACTTCACAAGGAAAAAAGCCGGAACGCTAGCTCTGAGAGCGACCGAGCGCTCGTTTCAGTCAAAAGGGGCAAACCTCGAGTGTTCGAGCATTAGGACACGACAAGAGGTCGTGTTGTTTGTGATCCCCGGCAGAGTCAACTGTCGAGCGGGACTTGAAGCCCAGGGCCAAGACTGGGAGACGTTCGCTGCAAACACAATACTCGGTGCAGCTGTTCAAGTGTTTATCGAGCCGCGTTGCGAGGATGCCACGCAAACCGACCGTTAGTGAGAGTCAATATTTTATCTCCTCAGGTGGAACCCGCGATTCGACTCCAAGGTCCTCGAAGAGCAGTTTCGGCAGACTTCCTTCAGCCAGACCGAACAACATTTTCGTTACGCTCTGCTTTATGTTATCCTCAGTGCACTCGTGTACGCGCTATACGTGTGTATCGCCGGCTACGTCACGTGGCCCTACGTGTCGATGGGCTGTCTTTTATTGGCGCTCATATCTCTTAGCTTTCTGACGTTCACGCTCGCTCGGCCGCAGCTATACAAGCAGCACGCGCCCGGTTTGGCCTTAGCAACGTTATTCGTTGTCGCCGGCTTCTCTCTGGCACCGTTCCTCCTGCCGCCAGGAGAGTACGAGCTCGAGGAAAGCCATTCGTTCTCAGTCGGTAAGCTCAGTACTCCGGTTTCACAAGCCATCATCTGGGGATAAGGGAAGCCAGAAAGGGGGAGGGGCCTGGGAGTTGTGGACTCAACACGAGCTCCAGGACTTGAGACATCTTCTCTCGAATGTTTTCAGGTTTCTTTTCCACCTGTCTCTCCTTCATAATCCTGTCCTACACGCTGGTCGGGCCGCTTCCTCTGTTTGTCATCTGCATATTTTGCGCACTATACTCAACAGCCTTCGAGGTCCTTTCGTGGTACGTCCTCAACCACGTCAACACAGCCACGATCCTCTCTGTCAGGTAATTGAGATTTACCCTCGCTTACCATGGAGTGTAATTTGATTTTGAGGATATTTTTCTCGCACGTCTACTCTTCAATCGAAAAGCGTGTCGTTCAAACTTCGGTTATTTGTAGCCGTCGAGAAACCACAAACCACTCCGCTGCGTTTATTCTTCCGCGCTCGAGTTCCCATCGGCTTGAGTCATCAAGTGCTCTTCCATTCAACCCTTTCCGAGTCGACGAGGATTCTTTCCCGTCCTCCAATTCCCTCTTGACCACTTTTCCAATCCGCCTCGAGCTCCAAACTCGAGTGCCTGAGCATGGAAACAGAGCGAGAGCTCGGCTCAAGGTCGAATTCGTCGTCGCCCAAGGACAAGGTCGTTCATTGTTCCCCGAGAGTTGATTGTCACTAACGGCCATTATTGCAGGGTTCTCCTACAGCTGTCTACGCACATTCTCGGTATAAAAATCCGGCTCTTGGCCGAAACATCGATGAGGAACACGTTTTATAAAGTAGGCGAGTCGCTCCTCGTGCGACGTGAGCTCGAGCTCGAGAAGCAGCTCAAGGAGAAGATGATTCATTCCGTGATGCCGCCGTCGGTGGCTCAGTGGTTGATGAGCAACACTGCCGAAGAAGGCAATGAAGACGACGAGGGAGTGGATATCGAGGCTAACCATCAGCTCCAAGTGGGTTTCTTGCGGTGATGAAGCTTGTGGAAATTGATACTTCTCGTATCATTTTGTCATTTTCTTCCCCCTTCCTCTTGATTCTCTGTCCTTTCGCTTTCTCGCCCGATCGGACTCGACAGAGTACATTCCGCTTCATCTCTCTTCCCTCGTCATCGTCGTCGACGATAGATGACGCGAGAAAAACTTGCGCTGTTCTTTAATGCATCGATTGTTCACAGCCCCGATCATCGAATCAGATGACATTCCGCCCTTTCAATATGCATCGAATGGAGAACGTTTCGATTCTCTTCGCCGACATCGTCGGATTCACCAAAATGTCGAGCAACAAGACCGCTCACCAGTTGGTGGGCCTACTGAACGATTTGTTTGGTCGATTCGACTTCCTCTGTCAAAAGAACGGATGCGAGAAGATCTCCACTCTCGGCGACTGCTATTATTGTGTCTCCGGATGCCCAGAACCGCGGCCAGACCACGCAAAATGTTGCGTGGAGATGGGCCTCGCTATGATCAAAGGTAAGAGAGAGTTCCCTCTCCCGTCCAAGTATATGAACATTCTTTTAAGCCTTATTGTTGGTTTCGACTTTGGTTATTGTCGGGTGGATTCATTTTGAATGATTTCGTTCGAAAAGATCCTCAATTCCGAAAAAATTGTGAATCATTCTTCTCCCAGTGCTAGACCTCGGATCTTCTGGGATGTAGTTTAGTATTTGGCGAAAAGCCCCAGATCAACATTCGTTTCGCTTGCAGCTATCGCCGAATTCGATGAAGACACGAACGAAAATGTGAATATGCGAGTTGGGGTGCACACAGGCACCGTGCTGTGTGGAATCGTGGGAACGAAGCGATTCAAGTTCGACGTGTGGTCGAACGACGTCAAATACGCAAACCGAATGGAGAGCACCGGTCGTCCTGGTAAAGTGCACATATCGGAGGACACTCACGCCTTTCTGGTGGATCAGTATCACATGGAGGAGGCTTCCGTGGACGTGAGTATTTGTTTCTTCTCAGAGCACTGATAGGCGGCCAAAGACTTGTCAAGAAACACTGACATCGTAACACAATACGTCTAGAGGCTCATCAATTTGTCGATCCGTCTGTGTTAGTGAGGCATTTGCTCCCGTTCGAGCTATCGGTCTTCCTGCTCGTTCCGTCCCGCGTCCTCTCACAGAGACACCACGAGTGGAGGCACGCGGTATCGACGTGAGGATACGCCCAGTAACAAGCTTTTTCTACGCAATGGGGCTTCAGATCCAAGGACAAGAATAGCTCGGATGACGGGAACGCAGTACGGCATTAGCGTGATGAGCTCGACCAGCGAGAGAAAATAGCGTAGGGTTATCTATAGGATTCCCGCACGTCGTTACGAGCCTTCGTCCATGCATGGTCTACGTAAACGCCGGAGTATTTTCTGCTCATCGTCATTCAGAGATCTTCTTCATTCGTTGTTACAGAGTGACAAGCGGACGTTCTTCATCAGAGGTCGCAAGTTGGCCGGAGCCAGACACTCGTGGCCACGCTTCTCAACACCGACTTTGGCTCACATCGGTCAGCAACTGTCGATGGACGGCGCGAACCCCAAACAAGAGAGCCATGCACTGACGTAAGTCCCATCGATACATCTGAAATAGACTCGCCTAAATAACTGCGAACGCTCATCTAGGCACTTCCGTTTTTGTGGACGATCGTGTTTTGCTTGAAAGGAGGGTGCTGTATCATGGAGGAACTAAACTCGCAATCCTCACTCACTCAGAGAACACTGCGTAGAGAAAGACAACCTACGACAACATGATCCTTCTGACCTTGAACTGAATTCTCGCAACTCGAAACCTTCTGACCTTGAAGCTGATTGTGCAATACCGTGTGGATCACTTCGAGTCGCGGAATAATGAGGCATAAACTCCGGTGAGACCTTGATGTAACGATTGTGAAAAAAGCGCGGAACTCGATAGTTGTCGATTACCTTGCAATCACGTACGACGACATTCGCATCGAGGCTCCACGGGAGAATAACGAAACTATTCGACTGAACTCCCTCTGATGCCTTCTCCAGGAAAGCAATGATTCGACGTCCCGCGAGAAGGTAACAATGATCAACTCAAGTTTTCGTCAAAAATAAAACCTTTCTCCGACGGATCTATTCCTCTCTAGCAGGATCGGTAACATTTCGAGTCACATTCGTTCGCGATTCTGACGGAAAGCGATCCCGAGGCAAAGCCAGCAGCTTCGGCTGACATATTGTACAAACAGGCTAGCCTAGGTGATGGGCAAAGCGATGAAGACGACACTTTTGTGTTTTTCCTGCCGTCCTCCCAAGCAAAACAGTAGAAATCCTCTGAAGCGTTTCCGTAGCTCGCCATCTACTCTTTAAGCCGACGCCAGCGTGATGCTCGGAAACTTGACCTTTGAGGAGAGGAAATTTGGAAGAAAGATGCTCATCTAAATTCCAAGCCTTACTTTGCCCTTATCGGATTCGCCAGGAGGAAGCGCCCCTCGGGGAAAATCGAAATTTAGAAGTAGAAATTCCAATCGAGACGAACTGATGCGACAGACGAGTCTATCGGATGTGATTATGGCCGAATCCGAAGGATACGAGTTGTTTAGAAGTTGTACAAGGGACGGAAACAAAAACTCCGACGACGTGTCATTGATTTTCTCTTGTGAGCGTCGTAAATCTGCGAAGTCTTGGAGATGGCGATTGACAATCACGTAGCGAAGCAGTCGATCTCGGCAACAAACACAGCAATCGCTGAACGTAATCGTACCCGACGAACAGAACGATTACTCTTACCCGGGAGCGACATTGAACGCAATAAACGAGTGAATGGCTTAAAATTTACAAGTCGATTCGATGCAAATCCCATTCACACAGCTCGGGCTGACTAACTGAGATGGCGGCCGAAACACGAGCTGCAGAACGTGAGTTGAATCCTCGCCGTTCGACTCGTTCAAGTCGTACCCGACGAGATCCCGAAAAATGAGGCGAAAACTGTAGTTGACAACAGTGCATTGATTCTCGTCAGTCAACGTCCAAATTTCTCGGAGGATATCGACGTTCTGGAATCTTATTTTTCTGTAAAAAGACAGGAAAGAAGCACTTGGCGAGATTGCATCTCGATTCCTCGAGCTTCGATTCTCCGTCGAATCAGGTTCGTGCGTTGCCATTGTTTGCCGCTGAGTCGTCACTCAGTTGATCGATACTCGTCTTTGTCGCGCTCTTCGCACCTAGACATCAAACTCTCAAAGGTGAGATGTATGACCTCCAGAAGTGAGTTCGGAGAAAGACTTCAAGCCCTATCTAGACATGAATGGAATCTCTTGGAGTTTTCGATTCCGTTACATGTTGCCGTCATGCTGAACAGCCGTATCAGTAACTCACATGGCTAGTAGGCCTAAGGCTCATCGCGACCATAGTTCCACGGCAAGTGTTCGAACGTAACCGCGACATTTCGGCTGCCGCCGCTTGTTAACGCGCAGAGAAAAAGGACGAAATATGCTTCCTCATGAACTTTGGCCCGAAATCACGTTGCCTCAACAGATTTCGACCTTTAGACTCAAGCATCGGGGGAACCCGAGCGTCAAAGGTTGACATGAATTAATCGACGACGCGATTGCGCCAGAAATTTCAGGCATGATCATGCTCTTCAGTTTAATTAGATCCGCCAGAACGAAATCCGATCAACGCTATGACTTGATAAGCCGTACGGCGTATTGGAACTCGTCACGCCGTACCTTGGCTTGAGACATCACATCACATAAGCTCCGGATCCCTCAAATCGGAGTTGACAATAGTGGAAGAAGTCAGATCTCGGGTCCTCCATCGATTCCTCGGGCGATGATTCATCTGGAAACAGCGAGCGCCTTTTCCGAATGCAAATGAATAATGATGAATCCGAGAGCAAGAATCAGACATGGCTTTTCCAGAACGAAACTCCGAGGATCGGCTTGAGCTGTGAAATGGATAGTTCCCTGATTTAGCTCTGAGCTCACGGAATCGTTGCCAGTTCTGCGTACGCGGACTCTTGGAAACGCGATGTTCGAAATAGCAGACGAGAGGAACCACGAAGTGGCGCACGATGAGAAGGATTTATGGCACAAACTCTGTTTACCTTCGCGTCCTGCGTCGATGTAATGCAAAAGATTTAGAGGCTCACTCAGAGCTCTTGAATCCTCGTAGCTTTAATGTTCGGCAAGCCCATCACAAATATTGTTCTTTTACTCCCGCCTTGTTGGCTGAATACAAGCGAAGCCGTCCGGAGGCTTCCATTAGGAGCCGTTGCACGTGAGATCGGCTGTTCCTCTCTGTTGCTGACACGTGTTTGTAACAGCGTCGACGGATTTTCCATAACCACGCTCTGCTTGCTCGCCAAGGAATTCACCGCTAAGCCCGCTTTGTCTTCTGTTCCCCTATTCCTCGCATAGAATATGACATCATTAGGGTAATCAGTCGTGTCGTGAAGCTTCCCGATTGAGGACCCAGACAAGCGGACTGACATCGGCCTTGTAGAACGTGCGCACGCTACGCTCGGGAAAACACAGCCAAGAATTCAGCGACAATTTCAAAACCTAGGAAGCAAAGAAGTCCATGTCGTCCCGTCTTGATGACGGCAACGCCATAACTCTTCAGGGAAGAGCGACCTATGTTTCGTTGGCTTGGTTGGCCACGATGTCTGCATTACTTCAAACGTCTCGCAATCGTTCGATGCGTGGGTAGCTAGTCCTCTTACTGAGTCAGCAAGCTCCTGCTGAGTTGCATCATCCATAAGAGGGCGTATGTAACAAACATCGTTAATATAATATGAAGTGCACGTGAAGAGCGGACAGAGCTGGAAATAGAAGCGAGAGATAATAGCGCACCTTCATCAAAAAAGGCTATCGCATCATCCGACGTGTCATGAAGGCATCTGTGCTGACGCTTTTCTTTTCTCACCTCGGAGCCTTCGGCAAAAAGCCCGAGAAGCGGTGACGCAATCGAAGATATCCCCCTCTGTTACGTATGCTTATTCGGAGATTTACATGCATTCTTTACGACAACAGTTTCGTTGTGCGCGATAACAAGAGCGTCATGCTTAAACAGTTTTGTTCAGTTTGAACGAACTTCATGATTCTTATGAGATAACTAGGGATTCTCACTTGCAGCACAAGGAAGGCGAGCTGTCCTCCACTCAGTGAGGAAGTGGATTCCGAGGAGGACGACGACTGGATTGGAGACGAGGTTGTCGTGCAGCCTATCATGGCCCCACAGAATCATCCTCAGCCTCCTCGACGGCATTCTTCATTGTCCACACTCTATTCTCGAAAAGATTCAGGAATAGTGACTGCTCGGAGCAGCATTCAACTCGAATCGGTAAGCACGCACACAATAGGCTTCGCAATGACGCCACACGGTGACGCCATCCCATCTCGCAACAACACCTCCGCAGCGACGAGGTCTCGGGCGGCAGAATGCGACCGATCCCTCACTGAGAGTGATCGTTCGTTAGCGGGACAAGACAATCAGCGTGAGTCGAATGCGCCAGGTTGTCGCAGAATCGGTTCGTCATTGGCTCGATTGGAACTTTCAGCGCCGGTTCTGGGGGATTTCGTAATTTCCCCCCATTTCTCTCCTCCCCCTCGATTTCTCTCTCTCTCTCTCTCAATCAAGTCGTCCGGAAATTTCTCGCTTCTAATTCAAGCTACAATTGTGCCCGTTCCATGCTCGGGAACGTCAATTCGGAATTCTTTCGATGACGCGGGTACCGAGCAGGAAAGGAAAAATCACTTCGCAAAGTCCACGACTCCCCATTAATCAGTTCCGTGATGAGAACGAGAATCATGGAAGCCTGCGTTGAGTGGTGATATTGTTTGCGACCAGACGAGATCTGATTCCTCGACTCTGATATTCGGAGTAAGTCGCCATCGTTTCAGACGAGCTCCAAACGTACCTCATTTCATTTGCGTTCGACGCTCCTCGTCGCGTTTTCTCGATACCGGCGTTTCGTTCGCTCAATATCTGTGATTCGCCGGTCTGGTTGAGAGTTTTTGACGACCGAGTTCATTTTGTCATTGAGGAAAGCTCGAAGAAAATGCTGACTCTCCTTTTCCGGATTCCAGTCTGTTGTCGAGTGCAGCATCGATCGACGAGGTCGAACATCGACTTCGACCGGGAGAAGTTCAGGAGTCTCTTCAATGAGGGGCTACTCAATCTTTGGAGACGACACCGGAATTTCATTTCGACTTCAGCTGCGGAAGCAAAGTGACCTACAGATGATCAGGTGAGAAATCGATCCCATTATTAGAGACTTGCCCGAGTTGTTGGAGCGATGTGGTCCTGCCACGACAAGCCTCGACAGAAGGTGTAGAGAGGAGCCTTTTATAGCTTCCAGCAGCGCAAGGTTGGAGCTAGACAATAGGCGAGAAAGGACTTTACGAAACCAAGTTCTAAATCGAGCGGCTTGTTTGTCAGAGTTCGCTTCCTGGTCTCACTTCTACATCGTATTATGTAGCTGGACAACGGGAGGGAATGTTCTCAAGCTTCCACTGGATCAGCGCGGGAGTATTTCTAGTTTCCCGGACGATGGATGCTTCGAAAAAGAGGCTCATATGTTGAGGTTCCTGAACCGGTCGAAAACATTTCAAAGACTATATCAGGCAACAGTTGGAGCTCATCGAGCTCAAGGCGAACGCGTTGGAATCAACGCTCAGACAGCAAGCCAGTATCGAAGCTACTGACAAAGTCTACCTTTGACACAATTTCCTGATTTCAAGTGAATTAGTTCGGTCAGTTCCGCGTAAGACAAAAATCTCATCATTCGAGCCATGTCAGCTAGTTTTAGAGTGCTTGAAGGCGTTCTGTATCGTTTACAAACTCAGCACTAGGTCTGAGAAATCGGATCTGGATTTCACGGGTAGAGCAAACAGACGTTTGTGTTGCCCGAGGCTAATGAGCGCGAACGGTGCGACGCCATCTTGTTTTTGGGGGGATCCGACGGTGCGGCGGCGGGTTCTCGATGTCGAACAGCCTGATTATATGGAACTGCGCAGCTCAATTAGCCCTGAGCATGTCGTCTCGCGTGCTCCGAACAGGCGATTTGCATCACTGATTGCTTTCGACTGTGTGCGGAAAACGGCTACAAAATCGCTGAGCTGACCTTGGTCGAACGTAATGGCTGGAAAACCTCGACTCCATCGCGTTAAAGAATCTCTTTCCTGATTCACTAGAGGCTCTTCATGTTCCACAAGACAAAATGCGTAACTCGCTTTCATTGATCGAATAAGGATTGAAAGATTGAGTGAGTCTTGCGGCACACTCCAGACTCTAGATCAGCGCACTCCAACATCGGCATTATGAAACATTTTCGATCCCCTTGCTGTACAAGCTGTTTCGGACGAAATCGAAATATTTTACTTGTTTGTAAATGATTCATGAGGCGCGCATCTCGCTCGATCGAGGTTGAATCGCGAAGCAGAACTTTCTTTGTTGACAGAGACTGGAAAGCAGTCGTTCCAGAGCGCAGTAAGCTTCCGAGACACTTTCCGAGTTCGAAGTCAATTTTGTCGAGCTATTTATATTTCCGCTCGCACCGACTTCAACCCGTTGAGAGTTTATTTCGGAATCATGACCTTCAACAAATCCTTGGACTCACCATTCGAAGGAAGGCTTCGATTTGCTTCCTTGATTGGCAGTTGGCAGCGAGCTTTCGATTCATTGTCCGGCATCGTTGGAACGTTTGCTGTCTCATCGCGTTGGTTTGGTGGTCTGTGGGGATATTCCATCTCTGCCATTTCTTACTCATGCCTTATAATTCCAGATGTATTCAGCAGGATTGCGCAGATGCGGAGCTCTTTGTGCGGCCGCCCGTACATAAGGTCTCGCTTTTCTTCAAGGACAAACACATCGAACAGGGTTATAGGTGAGTGAAACCGTTTCCGATGCAGCTACTAACGATAACGAGTTGCTTACGACTCACCCCATCACGACGGCATTCGACCCATACGGAGAGGAAAGAAAAATCAGGAGCGGTCCATTCGGCATTCCATTCGCTAGAATGCAGGTCAACTAAACATATTGGCTCTTTTCCTCTTTCCGCCATAACAGCATTGGTGGAAGTCAATACTCGAGGCGTGCACGTCTCCGGGGATAACCAGTGGGGCCCGGGGTTTTCTATTCCATCTCTGCCCGCATTCCTCCGAATGCAATTGCTTCTCGTGCCACAAAAAGCGATACGCTCTTGCCATGCAGTGATATATCGCATTCCCCGGCGTCCTCAGAGATCGCTTCGCGAGACTCGATTCAGCTCAACAGTTTCTCTGCTTGTCTGAGTTACCAAAGGCTGCATTCGACTGAAACCCAATGTCCGAGCATGCTGCTCTTGTTGTTGTGACATCGTTATTGCTGGTCTGACGTCGGCGTCGCAACAACTGTGCGTCGAAAATTAAGGGTTCGCGTGCTCTCCGATTACGGTGTCATGTCGACCGTGAAGTAGGGAATGACGCAAAACTGGAGCTCGGTGTTCTAGACCCGACTCAGGAACCTACGCGGAGTTTACGTCGCTGTTTATCGCTTCAACGTAAACAGACCACGGATGAGATCGCTTCCTCTTGTTCTATTCCTCTCCGTGGGACAAACATCGGCTTTTGTTTCCTCTCGTTGACATCGCGAGCAAAAGATCAGGCTTCTAGAAGGGACTGAAGATTGTTTTCCGACGGAACTCAATCAAAGTAATCATTCGACCATTGTTCATTGCAGAGACCGTCTTTTGTGCCGGGAACTAACGCCTACACTAGCATCGCCCACATTCACTGTATATCTCTGCGCAACAGTCGCCCTCATCTTCTACTTCGTAGCCCTGCTGACCTGTTTTATGTTGTTCCCGATGCCGAGCGCGGTTTTCCTCAGTTTCTGCTTTGTTGCTTCGTGCGCCCACATAGCAATGGGCATGGTGTGCCTCCGGGAAATCTTTGTCACTAGAGGCAATTGGCAGAGCAACGACTGTTTCACTATGGCCTTCCGGTAAGTGCGTTCAGACCGGGGTTTGAGTTCGTGATTGGCTCGAATAACTTCATTAGAGACCTCCACGTCGACTGCTCGTGGCGTTTACCTAAAGTGTCGCCTCGTGCGACCGACGCAACCTTCCCCTCCGCTATCTGTGCCTGAAGAAGTCTACGAGGAAGCGCGAGTTTGGAAATCCTGACTCGAGTCATTTCCAGCCAATCCTCACTTGGGCCTTCGGCGCTTCATTACCGAATGATTTCCTTTCCTGAAGCGTCGAAAACTCACTTGGAATAGCCTGGGGTATACAAGAGCGATATTTTTGAGCAAACACGAGATTGTATCGAAGATCGAGCTCAACCATTACGACGGGTTTTAGTCGGCGTGAAATACCTCTGAAGTTTACACACGAAGAGAGCTAGAAACGCAGGATGAAGACATCGAGGAAGTCAAATATTTGAGGGTGGCGCAAACGACGTCATACCTCCATTGGACACCGTCCAGACGAGATATGACGAAAAGGGGCACTTATGAAAATGATGGACCGACGCGCGCAACACGAACCGATCGGATTTCAGGAAACGCAAAAATAGAATTCTGAGTAAATCTAACAAGCGGACATCGTCCATTGAGACTTGGTTTTCGAGTTCAGTTCCTCCGTTTCTATTTTCGGTCCGGCTCTCGAATAAGTCAATCGAAACTAACTCTGTGTTTTTCAGGTACCTGATGAAGTGGACTCCACTTCATGTTGTTGGCCTGTTCCTGCTCTGCGTACCCGTGTTAGCGGTTTATACAAACTTCGCCTGCGATGCGGTATTCAACAGTTGGCAGTCTGCCGACGGTTTCTGTTTACTGGCGTTCGCATTTCTGCTGCATTTCACCAACTTCTCACAGGTTAACTTCTGGCTGAGGTCGTTATTCGCTACCGTGGCTGGATTCTCACTAGTGCTCTTCATCGGTGAGTTAAGCACGGTCCATCCTTTCCCTGGCTCCATATCTTACTACATTCATGGTCTGAATGCTTTGGCGGAGAATCGAAGAGTTCCGTAGCTGAGGTTGTGCTCGTGTCTATCCATCACTAGATGGAAGTTCTCCTAATTGATCGTGAAAACTCTGAGCTGTTTCGAATTCTTAGTGGATTGAGAATCGATTCATCTTGAGTCCTTCAATCGATACTTCGGCTCAGCCGTTTAATTCGATGGAGCCGAAGTTCTTGTGGCAACGCCTGGCAGCTCGATCTAGTTCCGGAACAAGTGAACTTTTGGAACATTTTCGAACTTTCAATATTTCGGACGAACACTTGTTAATTTCGGAAGCATGAGTCTCACATAGATCGGTATTTCGAATCGAACGCGGATTCCTGTGCGAATAGTTCGCCGAGTGCTCCTCGGTCTCACGTCCAGCTCGGATTCGGAAGCCCGAGCCCGCGCTTCCACTCCGGGAATCGCTCGCCGGAGGCACAACCTCGACCTTGATGTATGACGGCTAGCTGAACATGGGATTTTGAGTTTGAGCAATCACGAGCCTCCCATGAAAATTCCTCGTTCGAAACTTCCGGATACCGAGCTTTGTTTTCCGCATGAGAGGTTCTCGAATTTACCGTAGCATTCTGAGTGAAATTGGGATTTCGAGATTGGAGCCGTAGCGATCTCGCTCCAAGAGGCAGCAAATTCCTTTTGAAGCGGCATTTCTATAATCTGATCCCTCTTTTGACTGAGCTGCGGCTTCCTCTCGTTTCCATCTTTGCTAAGATAACGAGAAAACTTCAAATCAGATGGCACACACGTCATGTTTGAAGGAATGGAGATTTTTTCCAAATTCCTCTCATCTTTCAGGAGGTATCTTCTGCGACAGCAGTACCTGCACCGCTGGATCGCGTCGATCGTACCTTTGTCGTGAGTCGAACACGATCGTGTGGAATATCTTCGTTCATGTTTTACTGACAGCGGTTCTCGTTTGGCTTCTCAACCGGGAATTTGAAACCAGTTTGCGACTCAGCTTCCACGGAGGCTGGTTGGCATCGCAAGATCAAAGGAGAATGCAGGTTCGTACGGCTTCCCACTGACAGGATGAACAGGACGACAACGAACTGGAGAAGATCATGGGTGTATCACCACCGGTGGGGGCTGCGACCGACAGTTGAAGGATCGAAATAATGAGAGAAGCCCCGAAAGAGGAGATGCTTTGGAGAAAATGAACCCAAAGTGCAGATGTTCTCGAGAAAAAGGAAAACATTTCGTTTCGAGGGGATGAAACATTTCGTTTCGAGGGGATGAAACATTTCGATTCAAACCAGTTGTGAAGGGGCGCCCACGCTGAGTTACGGCTCATGGATTCCACGCCGGGGCAGCAAACGAGGAAAACATCGACGATAAAATGTCAAACAGAATTATTCTCCCGACAGGTCCTCAAGCGACAGGCCGATTGGCTGTTGCATAACATTATTCCGAGGCACGTCGTCGAACTGCTCAAGAACACTTCACGTTACTCGGAGAACCACCGCGAGGCGGGAATCCTGTTCGCCTCCATTGTGAATTTCCACGAGCTCTACGATGAGAGCTACGAAGGTGGAAAGGAATGCCTCCGAGTTCTCAATGAACTCGTCGGAGATTTCGACGAGCTGCTCAGCAAACCTCAGGTACGAACGTTGTCAATAACAGCTGCGGCCGACAGCTAGACAATGCTAACATCCTCGTCCCCTTTCTACCTCGTTCACAGCTCGGGTTCTCTTTGAGCCTCCAGGGAATGCCTCTCTCTCTCTCTCTAGTTCTCAAAATTTCGGTGCTAGCCAAACACGAATCTCGGAAAGAAAAAACTTTGTTTACTCAAAATATTCCTCAATTCTCTGAGGTCCGAAGTCGGAGAAAAAATTCAAATCCGAGCAGAGAATATCTGGGCGCAGGATCTTTCTCTCACACAACACACCCAACCACGGTCGTCCTCGGAATCAGAGGCGTTCATCAACGAATGCAAGGCAACCAAAGAAGGCTGTGCTGTACGTTCTCGGGGCGATAGAGAAGCTGAGCGAAGTGCGAGAGCGAAGCGGCTATCGACCTCCAAGTCTCCGGTTCCGGATTTCCCTTTGAATGCCACGAAGTTCAAGTTAACTGAGTGCAAGAGCTTCGGTTACGACTCAGCTTGCAAGTGACTCGGGTGACTGAGCTCGCCGCGAAACGCCGCCGTTCAAGGCCACCGGCGAAGCCAGAAAGTCGAAGAATAAAACAGTTTCTTAGAGTTCGAGCTCGACACTCCCACGTCCGGCTGAGATTTCTCACCTCGCTCGCTAATAGGTATTGCCTTATGTTTGCTTCTAGACCTTCTTTTGAACGCCTCGACGTCCCATGGGTGGAGAATCCGAGTTTCAAGAGCCTTGGGCGGCTGTGTGGAACTTCCCAAAGCCTTGTGCTTTGAGGCTTCTCTTTTTTTTCAATCGGAACGAAACGTTTTACTGCCATCCGAGCGATAAACTCCAGCGAGAGGAAATTGCAAAGAGCTTTTCGTTGCAGTTCCGTAACGTGACGAAAATCAAAACTATCGGAGCGACGTTCATGGCTGCCTCGGGTCTCAACCCTAAGCTGCGGAGGGAGAACCCGCATCCGTTCACTCATCTGTATGAGCTCATTGATTTTGCCCTGGCTATGCAAAAAGTCATCGAAGACTTCAATTCGAATCTCCTCGAGTTCAAGTTCATCATGCGTATCGGATACGCCCACGGAGATATCACGGCCGGAGTGATCGGTAAGTTCAAATTTCAAACGTAGGCGGATATTTCGAGATTCAAAACAAATGAAGACAAATCAACAAGGTGAGTGGGATGCAGGTTTTTCTTTGGTCGCGGAAACGAGACGATGTCGTGTGGGCTTTATCTGGAGGATGAAATACTTCATCACGTCGGTTGAGTTTGTCACGAGGTACTGCTGTAGAGGGGGGGGGTGATATTCTAGCATCTCAGCCTTTATCCTTTCCCTTGTTCCCTAAGGAAATGTCATCTCAAAAAGACAAATAAACTTCACAAAGCGACGAGCTGCTTTTTTCGCGATCTTAAGAGAAGCTCCAGCAAATTATTATCGATAATTTTGGATTCGGAAGCTTACGCGAATATTCCTTCTGGACGCGGCGAAGCAGAAATGAGATCCTTCTTTTCGAGCGCGGTATCTGCGGGAAACTGAGATGAGAATGCCGTGAATCTATTTTCTTCAATCGTTGAACACCTTGGGGGTCCACTCGGCGGACTGGGCTGTTGTTGACTGTTCTCTTATTTATACACAGCCTCGAGCTACTGATTTTGTGGGTTGAGGAGCTTTACTAAGCTCGGAATGGTTCCACTCCGATAGTGGAGACAGTACGGACATTTGCTTGCCTTATCGACGATGTGGAAGAAGTCCTCCGTTCTCCAACGCGAAGAATTTTCTTCCTGAGCTTCCACAAGATAAGCAAGGCTCCAGTGCCGAGACTCACGACGGAAGAGATATTGACGGCGTAAGGAAAAGCCGAACAGGATTCAGACGCTTTTTCTTTCGAGAGAAAGCTTTTAGCCTTAAACGAAGTTCACCGGAGTCTCGCTTGCAGGAACAACCAAGCTGTACTACGACATTTGGGGCGATGCTGTGAACACCGCCTCCCGGATGGATTCTTACGGTGTGCCGGGAAGAATTCAGGTAACCGTGCTACTTCTTACGTATTTTGCCTTCTTCCAGGATACCTCCCATATTGGCGAATCTCATGCTCCAAGCTCGTTCTGAGCTGTTATCTCTATATAAAAAAAAAAAAAAAACAACATAATAAACCCCATAATAATAAAAACCAAAAAAAAAAACAGATTAAATAAAACAAAAAAAAAAAAAAAATTTAAACCAAAAAAAAAAAAAAAAAATAAAACATAATTAATAAATTCCCCCTTCCAGGTTCCAGAGCACTGTCTCCCAGTGTTGGAGGAAATGTACACATTCGAACCGCGAGGCTCCATGTACATTAAGGGCAAGGACCACATGAACGTTTACCTTCTGAATCGGAAGAAAGACAAACAACTGCATAAAATCCCTTTCAAGAGACAGGGAACTTCCATTAACCAATCTTAGGCCTCGACTGTCGAATCAAGTTTCGTCGAGGGGAAGCCACAGAGATCGATTGATTGAGCAGTTTTGACCAAGTTTACAAAGAATATATAAACGAGGAAATCGGGACCGGCGAGCAGGAGAATACATCATCTGTTCTGACGTGGGAACCGAATGGTGTGCGGAATTTGAATCTTCGTGGAATTCAGATCAGAACACTCACGGTAGGGTGGTTTGACGAATACTCAGAATTAATTGAATGCCTCGATGTGATATGTAAATAGTTTGAGGAAATCGTCGATATCATGGTCGGCTCGCTGGAGGTATATGTGATGTTTGAGATTTTCTCCAAAAACAACCAAAAACAAAAGGGGTGAGGAAGACAACTCCTTAAGTAGAGTAGTTTTCGATGTTAAACTTACAATGTACACAATTTTGAGCGGAGTGGAAATGAATGCCGCGGAACAATTACAGAAGATGGAAACGAAGGCTGAACGTTCAGAGCTCTTGTCCAAACTGTTGGATGTTGTACCTACCATTACTAGTGAACGTATGCAAACGTTTTTGGGCCAAACATGTCAGAGCGGCCGTGGCCGAGGCCGCTATGCGCGACTGTTGTGCTAAATGACGCCAATTAGGAGGAAGGCTGGTACCCAGCTGGGGCCTGAATGTGACCAATACTGTACCTACGAGTGCTGAATGTCGGGATGAATGTGCGTCGCGCTGTGTTGTTGTTCTCATCGTTGGACAACCACCACCGAAGGAAGGGTGAATATGAGCTTGCCATCAATCATGTCGACGAAACTTCCACCTGAGACTGCTTTGGCGAGCTGTTGGATGACCGAATCAATGAGAGTTTACTTTTATCATGGAATGGATGACAGAAGGATTTTTGGATCGCCCGGAATGAGTGAAACTTTTGTACACTTGAACCTTCTGAGATCAATTTCGTATACTGATATGCCTACTTAAAAGTTTCCTGACCTTTTCTAAGTATTTACTACCAGACAACACCGAAGACCCTGGCAGAGAGACAAATGTCGTAAAATGAAGCAGACAGTGATCGTGCGACAAATCATATTCATTAGATTCGAGAGCTGTTATGATTGAGTTTTGAAATACTGAATGGACCATAATTTATTCGGAGTGCAGTTTTTGAGTGAACAAGTGACTTGTTTAAAATGAGAGCAGGTCGTTAGTTGGGATTGATTGTTCGATTGAGAAATCACGTAATATTCTAAGTACCAAAAGAGTTATGTAATCTGTGAATCATTGAATCAATTCATTACTCAGATATGGTTCGATGTGTTACTGAGGTCATTATTGGAAAATCGAAAAAAAAAACGAAAATAAAACTGTCTGTTCGCTGCGCAAAAGTGGATATTCGTCGCGTCATCATTCTATATCTCAGACATTCGATGCCAGAGGCAGCTACTGGAGCAGATTTTCTGAGAGAGAATCGGTTCTAAACATCTTCAAAGAAGCTCAAGTCCGCCTCCCGTTTCTCTAAACCCAATATTGAGATTTCCCGTTAAGGAAATCTGCAATGCAAACTAAGCGCTCCTTCATTATGAGAGGAAAACGCCTTCCAGTCGGCGGATAAGGTTAGCGGAAGGAGAACAAGTTTACGTCCCGAGGAGCCTGAGCCTGGATCATGGTGTCTCTCTCGCGCTTGATCCGCATAACGCTGACTCGGGTCCACCGAAATTCGACACCTGGAGGTATGTACATACATCTTGAGGTATAAGGTACATCTCTTGTCAAAATCGAATTTCAACCGGTGTAGTCTGACAGTTGTTGCTCTCGGCCATTAGACGGATCAGGTTCAGATCCATAGGTCACAGACCCCGAGCTCTGGTGAAGCGGACCGATCCTGCGTGACAGTTCATATTTATATCGGAAAATACTTTTCGAATACTTTGATCGAAGTCTTGCGTAATCGAGATAAGGACCCGAATTTCATCCGTTCATTTCTTGGGAATTTCAAGCCCATGCAACAAAACAGACTGTGCCCATGCTATCTGTGAAGGAATTCTAGAGTTCTCGAGCTTGGACTAATTCATTCCGTGGATCACGTAATTCTCGAGGTTCGATTCGGAACGTCGTGCGGTGGAATTCAACAAAAAAGTTCAAGAAAATACGACCGGAACATCCCGGAGAATCTTTAACCATGTGAGGGAAAATGTGAGGAGAACGTAAAAAGTCGAAAAGGACGTTGTCAGTTGTCGAGACCGCTCGACACGAATGTTTGAGCCTGACATATGTACTCGATCAGAGGGGAGGCCTTGGGCGATTTCGATTCATCATCTTTAAACAGAATATTAACTCGTATCTAGAGTGCTCATCAAATCTGGGAAAATCATGCGTAATCATTGCGTTGACCTTCCTATCGAAGATTCAGAGCTGATAATTCAACGGAGTTGAAAGAAGAGAGCGAGAACCCAATGGAGAAATTGGCTCCGGATCCTTTCTTGCTTTTCCAGATTCCTCACAATCCGCAGCCATCTCAGCTAGAGTCAACTTTCCATATCTCAGGAGAGAGTTCCTGAAACAGATCCAGGATCATTCCCACAAATCTCTTCCTGTTCTCTCGCGGGAAAGAGCGTAAAAACGTCCAAAGCTCTGTTGGAGGTGATTCGCGAGGTAGTTCCAGAACGAGTAAATTGCAGTTTGGACCGTATCGCAGAAGCTTCGCGAGACCTCCTCATGGTTTGCGTACTCTGACGGGAGGACATTCAACCCTAACAACAAAGCTTTTCTTCCTGTCACCCTGTCAGCAAGCAAGAGTTGTCTGTTCGGAGAAAAATGAAATCAGTTGAAAGTCTCTTATTCGGCGGACTACATGCAATGAAATCGTCAGATTTGTCCGGGGCGATCTTCGTCTCAGGAGTCGTTTTCGAATTCTTCGGGGTAAATTCTATTGGTCTGAATTCCTTTCGCCAGAATGTTCTCGTTGTTTTTGGACAGAGTACTCCGATCCGGCGCCATTGGCAATCATTTCTCTCGTTTTACCGCCCATCGGCGTGTAATGGGCCTTCCTATCCAAGAGAGATTCTCTCGCGCAAACCCTCCACCGCCTATTATGAGATGAAGAAAAAGCCGGAATTCCTCCAAGCTCAATAACTTCCCATCGAGTATGAGTATCGCGACGGTCATATCCGCGATAATGCTCCAAGATGATGGGCGAATCAAGCGACCGCCGAACTGCGCAGGTGGCT
Source organism: Neoseiulus cucumeris (assembly GCA_021527715.1). Lineage (NCBI taxonomy): Eukaryota > Metazoa > Arthropoda > Arachnida > Mesostigmata > Phytoseiidae > Neoseiulus > Neoseiulus cucumeris. The sequence goes on from JAJSRV010000051.1 coordinate 584,972, forward strand.
CGCAAGTAATGGGGCAGAAGGGCGGCAAGTCATCTTCCTAATGGAGGCAGCTTCGACCCACACGACTTCCGGGTTCAGAATTTCTCGCCTTCACCTGCTCGAACTTCCAGCCAGCCAGCCGGCCGGCCAGCAAGGCTTTCCTGTTTTCTACGCAGTCGAGCCTTTCGCGGATGCCCCCCATTCACATGACCCCCATTGATTCCGAATTCAAACTAAAATCACGTCTGAATCTCTCTTCACGGAAAGAGCTCTTCTCACAATGAGGAATGCTCGACAACCATTGGGAAACAATTGGGCTCACAGATTGAGTCGAATTTTCGACAGGAGCGTTGAACTCACGGATGTCCTTCCTTTGAAGGCAAATTGCTGTTCGGGAGTTTTTCCATCGGCAGAGCGGGCTGTCAACGCTAATTTTTTTCCTTTCGTAACCTCGTTAGGCTGCCGGAAAGTCGGTCGCGAACCTAGCGGCGTTCAACTGATGTGAGTCGACACACTGCTGCCGGCTTCTTGTCAAGGTTCCCGAGGGTAAAGGTAAATGTGACTATTCCTCGAATTCGTCCTCAGAGATTGACGTCGCTCGATAAATGGAAATGTTTCCGATCACTTTGAGCTTCGACATTCTCGGAAATGTCGCAAATCATAATTTCTGCTGCAAACTAAGATTGACTGCGACATTTACTCCGGATGGGTGACATAGGGTTTTTAAGGATAGGGTTCGGAAACGTTTTTCGGTATGCAAGGGTTCCCTCACGTGCACCGGAGCGGTTAATCACTCTATCTGACCTTTTTGGTTTTCCGGTCACCGACTCTCCGGTCGCGTAGTTTCGCTTTGGTCGTGCACTGAGATTTAGCCAATCGTTTCTCAAATTTTCCCCCAACTTCCTTTGAGAGTTTTCGTTTCAAAATCAGCAGGGATCAAGAGGGCTCGTCCGTGAATCGAATGAAGTCGGCGGAGGAAGTTGCGCTCTCTCCGTTTGGAATCGCGATCTAAAACGCGCGCCGGTTCGCCAGGTTCCGAACGGAATGAGGCTGCGGAAATTGAAGCTTTCTCGCGTCCGACTTCCGATGAAATCGAATGTTATTTAATTCAGCGCGTTGCGGGAGTCGTGTTCCAGAAAGAATCCAAGCCGAGTGTCGCACGACCACAATCTAGAACTTTGAGCGAGTGCATAGTGCGACCGAAACGCTCTTTCGGTGGGAAGAGAGCCGTGGAGAATGCCGGGCAGGGAGTCCGTCTCAGAAACGTTGCATCATACTCTCTGGAGGCCGGTTACGGAAATTTTCGATTCCGCGCTCTGATCAAGCCTCCAAAGAAATTGCCGGAGCCGCGTTCCGGTGACCTGTTTTTGTAATTTGATTTCCGTGAGCGAGAATAGATGCGTCAGAAACAGTTGAAGAAACATCAAACACGTGAAGTTTGGAAATTACTTCACAAGATATCGGATCCAGAGGGGCGTCGAGCCGGTAGGTCACAAAATATCCAACTCTTCAGCGAACCTCAACCGCTCTAATAACTTGGTTTCAGGACAGGGCGAGTTTTATCTGGGAGGGGTTTTTGGACAGCAGAACTGCGGCTTTTGATATCTGGTTCGTGTCGACGAATACTCCAAATGTTGATATGAAACACGGACAGCTGTGACGCACTTGACATTATTGTGGAGGTTGGAATGCTCTACGAGGTTAGTGCCGGTCCACGCAACGCCACGGTTCCCGTTCGCTGATCAGACTCAATAGCTCAATGAGCTAGTGTGGACCGTGTCTCCATTGATGTTGGTAGCACAGTGTCTCACAGAGGATGAAAGCCGAGGGACGCAAGCCTCGACTGGAGCGTGTTACGTGAGGGAGCGTTTGTACGAGACCGTACTCATTGAGTAGAATTTATTCAGATCTCTTCCCGAATAACATTTCGACTGCGGGATGTTTTCTCATTCGATGCTAGCGGAACGAATAAGATTTCTCAAATCTCTCTTCAATCGAAAAGACAATCCGGTGTCGTTCAGGAAACAGTGGAGCACAGCAGAGGAGAGCATATTCAATTAGGCGGTTCCAGAGTGTCGCACGCGGAATCTCCACCTGAATCCGACCCATCGAGCGACGCGTGGATGGAAAATGAAGGATTTCACCCAAGGAATCAGTATAGAGGACGAGAACCTGAGAGCGCGCAGGATCCGAACGTTTATGACGATGGCCCGTTGGCGCTGCTGTGAACCCCTGTTCTTTACCGCTGGTCGGACAACTTCCGGACTCGGCTCATATTTCAACGCAAACCAGTGGTACCAATTGGATCCGAGATCTCGATAGACTCCGGTCCTCCTATTTCAGCCCCCATCATCTTTCTTCCGAAAAATAAGCACTTCATGGGTGGAGAAATGTCACGTTCCTCACCACAAGTGACGGAATCGCAGTTCAATTCAGCACTCTGGATCCAACACTTTACACAGATGATCATTCAAGGAATTCGCCGGAACCTGCAAGTTTCTCCTTCATGGCGATCCAGACGTTCCAAGCTTTCAACGACGCGGATCAGATCACGAAATTTTTCGAGTAGCTACGCTCAAGACGACCACGAGTTTGTGTCCAGACTACGCTCGTCGCTCAAGCCATCTCACCCCGAGGCTTCCGCGGAAACGTTTCCGCAGTTATCGCCGCAGATAGCTCTTGACATTGGAAGGATGGAATTGTTGTTCATGATTTAGAACTCAAGGTCGAGCTTGCAAGGGGACATCTGTGAATGATAATTAGGGTATTGAGTATGGCTTCTTCTAAATCTCGAGGGAAATTCCCTCGGCATTCTCCTTTGTGTTCTCGTCCCTCAACGCTTAGGCTCTCAAGGCTGTGGCAGAATCCAAAGAGACACGAGTTCTGCGGAAGTTCTCCCAAGACGAGCGCAGAACCTCCGGGCTTCCGGATTCTAGGAATCGAATTTAGCGGGAGCTTGTCAGCTGACCAGCATTTCACAGAGATGGTAACACTATTGATGACGGCTTGTTCGTTGGGCCTTATCGATAGTTGTTGGATGTCACGGAGTCTTCAACTGACTGAACGGACAATTGCTCAACCTTCCTAAAAAATGTGAGCGGTCGTGGACTGAGCTCCATTCAACCAGGAACTGAGGAAACCAACAGCTACTCACCAGGAGTCTGCGACATCACTCTGGGTGTGAATGTTCTCCGTCACGAACAAGAGCGTGGGATTATGATTCGGAGCCGAAAGAGTTTTGTGCAAGATGGAACTATTTTTGTAGGCGTGGGCGTTCTATTCCAACGACTCGAATCGGGTATTGTCGGTTTCTAGGCGCAAGCACTGTCTCCTATGCTCCGTCACACAGTTCCTGTCACCTCGGCGAATAACGCGTACAATCGTGATTGCTGCACTAGCCATGCAAGAAATCTCTAATCCATCCGGGGGTCCTCTTTGTATTTTCTGTCTAAAAATGGCGACGTCATGACTTGATAGTGGAGATTACCTTCTCTTAGGTGAAATCCACGAATTCTGCTCTCGTTTGCTTGAGTGTCATAAACTGCCCGACAAATCAATCCAGTCGGAAACGAATCTTGGAGAGGGAGTTAACACTTTCGATCACGTTTTTCTCCCAGCTGATAAATATCGAGGCCAATTTTCTTGAATACGAATAATTGAACTCTACTCCAACGAGGGTTCAACTTTCTTCTGAGTTTTCTTCCCAGGGACTCGACTCATCCTGCGTAGCCACCCTCCTTCGGAAACCTCCGGGCACGAACCCTTACGACTAAGTTCTGTACAAGTTCCTAGCCAGATAAACTCCTCAGAATCCTCACTTACATCCCGTTGGTCGCTAATGTTGACTTCTCAGAGTCTACGCGGAGCATATCCATTCGAGGAGTTCGAAGAACTCAGGCCTTGGCGTCCATGAACAAGTCCCTCGATTTGAACACGTAGGACAGAATGTGTGTGAAGTAGGAATGCACTCGTTTGTTTGAGCAAATCCGATGCCTCCTGACTTCGATCCTGGCTCGGAACAATACGGACATCAAGGCCACCTGTTGACCTCGATCCAATAATCAACTCGAAAACTTTCGTTCCGCGCTGAAATTATAAGCGAAAAGCTGCGGAACCCGTTAGCAACCACGCCCTCCGTAGCCAGTCGTGTGCAGCTTTGCCGCATCAATGGAGGTCTGGAGTCGCGCCCACGTTGCTGCCGAGAATCCCGTAGTATAATGTCTCCACGAGAGGAGCGAGGAGAGAAAACGGGAGCGCTCAGAGGTTAATAATAGCCTTGGGCCGAAGCACGAGCTACGAAACAACAAACACGCATGCAGGCAGGCAGGCAGGCGAGTAGGCTGCGACCTAGTGCCCAGAGATGATGAGGCACAAAACGGAAAGGTAAGGGGAAAGACGAGTGAAGTTGGAATCTTCAATTTCTAGGGTAACCAGAAATATGCAAATGCATATAAAAGCGCATATGCGCATATTTTGAAGATTTCGCTCGTGATAAGTCGGATCGTCTCCAAATTTAGTCCGTAGATGCTCCCGGTTTTGATCATTACGCACAAGACTTCAGAATTGAAGAAAGGTTCTGAGTCCCCATAAACTCGACTCCCAAAGTCAAATGTGGCTATTATCATGGGACGGAGGGAGTTTTTCACAAAATTTGCTAGAAAGCGTTCACAGAAGCCAGGACGTTAACACTCGCCGCTTTCTTGGAGGACTCGATTGATACTTTCAACATCAGACGCTTGCCTACTCGAATTGCATATTTTTCGATTTTTTCGAGACTCTCGCAAGCTTTTTCGTCTTCACATGAATCGTTCAAGTTCTCTTCTTCATATTTCTGGTTGCCCTATTAATTTCGGAAAAGTATATAAGTTTGTTCGCATCAATGGTCAGCAAGTTCAGGAGACGGATCATAAAACGAGAAGCCAGACATGTCTGAGCGTCTAGCGGATGTTGACCGGAAAATGTCACTGCACGATAGTATGTTGTCAATATATAATAATATTTATGAATGTCACCTGAATCAGCTCGTAGCTCTGATATAATGGGCCGACATTAAGATTTGCTCCTAAAGGGAACGGGGCGGCTCGATGACAATAAGTCGTTTGCTCCAGTCCCGATTATTCTACGTGACAGAATTGCTTTCTCGTGGACGCACTCGAGTCACGAATAAGAGAGTCGAGAGAGAAACCGTCTATGCTGCGACCACTCCTAGACTGTACTGAATGTCACATTACTTTGCTATAGCCAGGTAACCGCTGACGTCATGTAATTGGATTGAAGTAAACCCGAAGTCGGCTTACATTTTTTCTTGGAGGGAACTCGGAGTTAGTTGTTGGAAACTTGTTTTCCGTGGTTCCGCCTGCAAGAAGCAACGGGATGTGAGGATTTCGCACGGTGACCTTTAGGACCTTCCTCTTGAATTCGTTCGACAAAACGGAGCAACCAATTCGCGATCGAGTCCATTATTAGGTAATCCACCCAACGTCGGCACGAGCGTTGGTGTCGCGAGAAATAGGAAAAAAAACATTATAACGGAAGCCAGGCCATATCGAGCATCTTCTGTGGTCCGAGCTACAACTCGACCAAAAAGGAGGGGAACTTGATTATGAAAGACTGTTTTCAGGAGTTGATCGAAGCCCGTAATAACGACTCCAGACCGCTGAAAAAAGGATTCCTGTATCTGATGTTCAAATGTTGTTGTTGTTGTTATTCTTATCGATCCCAGAGGACTCTCATGTTTTGAATCCAGATATCTTATTTCCCCGAACTTCCTCAACTATATCGGGCATCTATTAGGTTTTCCTCTCTCTTGAAAAATGTGATAATGCCGGAAAACACGAATAATAATTCGGGAGTCGTGGGGGAAGGAATAGAACAGTGCAAAAAATGCCGAAATTCAGGGTATCCAAGTGAAGAACGGAGAAAATGAAGGCTTCCTCCATGACCGGGCATCATGAACTTTCGAACTCGAGTGAGAGAATCCAGCGATTGATTCGACGCTTGAGCCCTCAAGAAAACAGCCGATGGCGCACCGTTCTCCTGGCGGCGGCTAGCATCATAGTTGATTTGCCAAAACAGTTGCTTTGCTCGATGAGGTTGCACCTGAGGCTCAGTCAGCTCGCAGCGAACCTCGACCAAGCAAGAATGAACGGTATGCACTCACATGGGCAGAGGGCTAGCAAGAAAAGTGAGAAGAGATGACGTATGTGCGTCAGTAATTACGTCGAGATAGCAGACAAAAGACTGCGAACAGAACTCGTGTAAGAGGAGAAACAGTGGACGAGGCGGACAACGCGGAGAACAATGGAGCTCATTAAGGAACGTTATACCACTCTGCTCGTGTTACCAAAATAACCGCGACACTCGAATAGACTGCTGTGAATGAATCAAGCGCTGGGCGACCGCGCCAGGGAAACATTCGTAAGTCAACCATTACATCACCGCCCAATCATCCAAGGGTCTGATTTTAGCGAAGTCGAAGAAAACTCGATGCATTTCAAGCCGAAACTTAGTCGTGCCTCGACTCACGACGGTGATCGGCGCCCGCGGAAGCGAAGTGAGTCGAAAAACGACCTAACTCGGGAACAGAGTTTTTCCAGATCGATTCTTGCTCTCAAATGCATGAACCGAATTTTTACAATCCCCGACAACGTACCTAGCATGCGAGAATCATTCTGCAGGAGGAAAAGTGGAAAATCAGCACAAGCGATTATTCCGCGTTTCACGAGAGTTCGCGGTCTGTCATAGTTTCGGAGCTAATCCTTCCCAAAATAGATCGCCGGGGAACTTGAAGATGACTGAAGACCCTCATCGGAGTCTGGTCAGCTCAGAATTGAGTCTGAGTTGTGAGAAAAAATAAGGGACTAAAAATTTCCCTAAGAAAAAATAACCGACATAGGCCCGAAAACGACGGAAGTCGAACCGACGCGGACGTAAGTCGAAATACGACCGTACAGGGTATTTGCCTTGAGATGCAATTTTTCCGTGCCTTCACTCGTTTTGATCATAATTCGGTCTCTCCAGCTCGGATCGGACGGTCATTTTTTGTTAAGGATAGCTCTTGAGACGACACGTTTCGTTCTGGATTTTTGAATATCGAGTGGAGTTTTTTTGTAGATCGATCTGAGAATTTCTTTATCGGGTGGTTTGGCTCAAAATCAGAACAAGAATCTCGACCTCCTCGAAAATGCGAAAATGCGGGCGGTTTTTCGGGCAAGCCCGCATCGAGTGGGCTGAGGGGTAAAATTTGGGGTTTTTAGGATTGGCTGCAATTTTTCGAACTCGCAACCGATTCCCAACAGCTATTCAAAGAGGGGATTGGGAGGAATCATTTCGGTTTTCATCTCTCAAGATTGGATGAAAATTGACGATTTGTTCCAGCCTGTTCTATGGGAGAGCCACGAAAGAGAGGAAAGTCAACTTTGACGCGCACTTTGTATAGCCCGAAAGGATTTTCACCCGTTGTTTAAGAACAAGGGAAGAAGACGTGGCTAGCTCGGAAGTTAGAGATTCCCCGACTTATTCCGCGAGGATTCACCTTGGGCGATGACTAAACCTCCCGAGCTCCTGTTTAAAGAGGAGGCGTTCCTGATTACATTCAGTAATCTTCGAGAAACGTGACCAGCTCCTCAATCAAGGTGGATATTTCCATCAGTATCACTGGCCCAGTAACACTGGGGACCCTTGGAACCTTTGAGGGTTCGGCAAGCTCGGAGGGGCCGTGTATGTCTTCAAGATATTCCGGGGTTTAAGAGGACGCTCATAGACGTTCATTGATTCTGTGACAGAAAAAACGACGGAATTCCTCGCTGGAGGACGACTCCGCCTTGCCCGACGTCTGGACAAGGCTCTTATCTCGGATCCGCATTCGACGCATTTGTGACTCAAGCTCATGGAATTATCACGATGGTGTTTCAACGTTGTTGAACAGCTCTCCAGGAGAAACACTTTTCCGCGCAATGTTGACATTAGGCCACCAGAGTGTCCTGCTCCGCTGAGCTCTTCGCAAAATGGAGCCATGCGGCACGGACGAATAATCACTGGACTGAAGGGCCCATCCAACCGTTTCTGCTAAATCGCTGCGACAGCATCGTCCAAGATTTCTTGACTCTGGTCTCCTTCCTACGCAAATAATCGCAAACAAGTTCTTCAGCTCGATAGAGCGCCCGTCGAAAGAGCTCGAGCAGTGCCCGGTGCAAGGCATGGGCGGCGCAAGTTTGTCGATAGAAGGGGGACGCATGGCAGTCTCTCGAGAGAAATCACCCACACGGATCATTCGACTCGCGGCATTGGTCGTCCAGCAAAAAGAAACCTGCCGACTTGGAAAGAATAGAAACGCTAGCCCATTGAATTTGATTGCGAGATCTATTCTTCCATGTGAAACAATGTTTCCCAGACGCAGCTCATCTTCTTCGGAGAAGCTAGGCGAAAACGCAATAGAGTCCTTCTTCTTGCTCGAACATCGATACAGTGGAAGCCGCTCAATTGACCCGCACAAGGCAATTCGAGCCGAATATGCGGCTTGCTTTGTACACAAATTGAAGCTTTTGTTCATGCTATCGTCGCTGTCATGTGAATTCGCCTCACGAATCCCCATGTAGCGACCGGGTGTACACTCATTAGCCCGACAACCCATTAGCCCGACAGACGATCCTGATTACTCATTGGCCCGACGGCCCATTAGCCCGACAACTCTCTCCACAATCCGAGCCTCACTCGGAGTCAGTGAAGCTTCTATGTATGCGGATTCTATGCTTCGGAACCCTACTAGCCGGGAGAGAACCGAGAAGGAACTGAAACGAATACGCTACACTTCGTCAAGTCATGTTTTTTTTACAATCTTCAATAGTTCTCTCAATACCAGAAAAGTACACAATATCATATTTTCTACAAATTTTTACAAATTGAACTAGGGGAAGAATACCAGTTATGGAAGTTGTACCAGTGTCGGTACCAGCTGTTCCATAACTGGTACCGACCAGAGACACTGACCAGTTATGGAACAATTTTCTCTGTGGCGCAGACTCGAGACCTCTCGTATGGTTTTCGCGCGAAGCATAGAATTCGAATCGAAGCTTCACTGACTCCGAGTGAGGCTCGGATTGCGGAGAGAGTTGTCGGGCTAATGGGTCGTCGTGCCAATGAGTAATCTGGATCGGTTGTCGGGCTAATAGGCTGTAACCATTGACCACGTTGGCGAAGGTTCGAGGCGAGGATTCATCAAAGAAGCGTACGCTGATTCGGCGAAACATCAGAGACACAGGTCGTTGGGATGACGTCATCTTTCCTTCGAGATGTCTGATGAGGGAGATCCAGGCGGAAGACGATTGACTATGTCTCAAGAAAACGATCGAACGAAGTCGGGTTGCGTGAAAGTTGTGCGTTTTCCATTCTCAGTCGCATATGTACGGAGTCTGATGAATAAATAAATTCTTCCTGGCTGAACCACTCAGCCAATTTTATTTAACGTCGCCGGTATCACCCTTGGATATTGCTTCAGTCGACGGACCCCTAGGAAGATGCAAATGCCCCGGGCGGAGATCGAACCCGGGACCTACATACATGTCTTGAGTCGGGCACGTTTGCACGTCGCCACGACCGCCGACTATGTACGGAGTCTGTTGGGGCTCCATCCATCCAGTCGGCCGCGCCTCGGTATCATCCGAGTATGAGCGATACGGTGTTCTCCGCATAATCGGTCCACGAATTGAAGTCCCCAAATGTGAGTTTGACAGTTGTTCACTTCAAGCCTAGGCCCGCCGTTGCAATTCTTGCTGCGGACGAATAATTAGGCCGTTTCTCCGATAGTCCGCGATTTCCGGGAATTTGACCATTTCGAATTAAAAAAACTCGCCTCCAGTTTGGAGCAGTCCGAACCAGGAGCTGCGGAAGACTCCGGTTCTGCTTGTCGTTACTGCATTACGGAAGTCCTCGTGTGGATTTCGACGCGAATTAACTCAACTTGATGATCAACGAATGAGAGCAACCCAGATGATTGCAAATCCACAAGACGGAGTTGAGAAGTTTGTGACAAGTGTATTGGAACGTAACAAACGGCCGAATCCTCTGTAACTGGATCCAGGGGCGTATCCAGGATTTTTTTGGGGAGGGGGGGGGGCGGATTTTTTTCTATTTCTACGCAAACTTTTCGACTCAATTGAAGCATCCACATTCAAGCGTTTATGCGAAGGGACGGAAGGGGGGAGGCGGGCACAGCTTGCTGTCGCTGGGCCGGCTGCTACGCGGAAGAACAAAGTGTCAAAATCCCTATTCCATTCTTTCGTTCAATGAAACGTTGTTCCGACCTGGAAATATTTAGGGGGGGGGGGGGAGAACGCGAAGATTGCGAAGTGTGAATATGCTCTGTACCGCCCAAACGTAAATCGTACAACGCTGACGTCTCTCTCTCTCTGCTTGTACTCATGTTTGCGTGACAGATAGAATTATTTTTTTGCACTGTTCTAGTGCAGCACCTCTTTGCCCTCTTCATCGAGAACTTGCAAGTTCTTGCTCCGGATTCCCTCTCGTACAGCCTATTCCGCTCACTCCTATATCCTCCTCAGCAGGGGTATAAACAGTGGAATCAAATCCCAAAAAAGTTCCATCAATTTTGTGGTTTCGGCGTGATTCGAAACCGCGGCTGAGAAACGCAATCCCTGTTTGGGTTTTGAGCCGGGAAAGCTCGCGGTTTCGAGGTTTCGAAACCGCTGCAGGGCCTGGTGCCATGTGCGGGAGAACCGACCGGCTCAAGAATAGCACGATGCAGGCTTGGATCTCTTGAGATCGTTCGCGAAACACTTGTGGTCGAAAATGCCATACGCGACAACGTATTCTATTTTCAAGAATGATCAAACGAACTCAGTCGCCGAGTTCTCTTTCCTGTTTTCCTCGGACAGTCTGTAATGGTTGCCGAACCTTTGGCCCAAGTCTCGGAGAATCCCTGACAGCACCGCTGCGGGACACCGCGATCGGATTATTGTTATTGATAACAAGAGGTGGGACTGTAGCCCCTGACAGTGAGTTGGTTGGCGTTCATCGCTGCACAAGAATTTCAAAGAAACTCACGAACGACTCGCTATCGTCGTCGCTCGTAACACCCAAGTAGCGACAACCAACGGCCCTAATATCGCACGGTTCGCATGCATGGATCTTCATATCGGTTTCTCGTTTACCCGAACTTGGATCATGGACTCCGGTTCTTGCTTTCCCTACCTCCCCGTTCTCGTTCAAGTGTCCCAAACGCCACAGTCAATCACGAACCACCGAGTCACGTTGTTGCATCCGATCAAATGGATCAATTCCGGGAAACCAGGCTGGAATTATTCGACCGGAACGTCCTCCTCTTCTTCATTTGAATTTTCTGTCCTGACCCACCTGTGAAAGCCGGAGTCCTCCGTCAAAATCGAATCCGTTCCCATCTCCGACCAACAGGAGACAACATCAGAGAAAGAAGCAATAGCTCAATAAGACAGCCTCGCATCTCGAATCCTGAGCGATTCCCGTTCGTCACTGAGCACCGTCGGCAAGAAGCTTCGAATAAGTCACCTCGACTGATGGAAATGGGCTTCTCATTCCAAATCATGAGATCACAAAATCATCTTTGAAGACCAAACATTTTCCTCTGGATCATCAGACCAGACAAAGTCATGAAATAAAGAGATTTATACCTGAGCCGACACCTAGGAAAATATCCCCACGACCGGTCACTCACTGATGCACGAAATTCTCCGGATCGAATTCAGTATTCTAGTCGCCGACCACTGATCAATCCCGAAAACATCTGCGAAATCTTACAAGGGAAGGCAGGATGTGGGTGTAAATTCAGGATCGACAAACACTTTCTTTGCCCGAATCACTGACACTCGATGTGGTGGGGTTCATATAATCTACAAATCGCCTCACCCTGACTTCCTCCCACGAAATCTTCCTGCTCATCCCAAACTGGATGCACTGCTGCTGAATTGCTCAAGAAGAAGAACACTACTCCGACGGTGTTCCAATCCAATCTTGATTTTTCCAAAAACAATCACAAAGTATCTAAGACGTCAGAATAGATGTATTTATTGATAAGCCCAGAGGGTGGAAAAGGCTGTTCAACAGTTATGCGGAGGGGGTGCGGCTCGCTTCCCCCTCCGCACGTAGGACACTAAACAGCTGAACAGATTGAAAAAGGCAACATGTGTGAGAGATACTATTCTGGCTTGGAGTGATTGAAAGGATTGAAACTAGGGCAGCACCTCGAAGTTTTGTATCAAAGCGGCGAGAGAGAAACTCGATTCTGAAGAGAAATCAACATTCGATCCTCGACTTCTGACCATCAACTATAGCTTCCTCGATCCCTCGGAAGCTCTCCATCTCCGCCACATCTCTTCTATAATAGATACATTTGGGGACTTGAACAGACTCTGAACAACCATCGCTTGATGAACCGAGACGCTTCGTTGAGAGCGTCCTTCCTCGGAACCTCAAGTTTTCAGTTTGACAGAAGTTAGAAGCAGACTCGGAGGTATTTACGGGGACAAGTCTCGAAGGAGGACGGTAGATAGTATTGATACAGTTTTGAGGATCTGACCAAGCTCCACATTCCAAGCCAGCAACTCTTCGAAGTTTACCCACGTTGGAAGCCAAGTTCCCCGACACCAGGCCCTCGGTTCGGCCTGAACACATATACTTCATAGAACTTTCTTTCCTTGTTGTACTGTAGTACTCGGAAGATGGTTTCATCGGACTCCATCATCGTGGAGGCTTGATTCTCTCGTTCGCATGGGTCAGGTAAGCAGGTGTTCACGACTCTCGCGGTATAGGAGAGCGCCGGAATTTTCCGGTACACGGCGGGAAGTTTACGGAGTGAAGTTTTTTCGACGTAGTCGACGAAGCCAAAGTCCAAGAATTTGACTTTGACGTCGCGATCTCTCCTCTTTGGGGTCTTCAGCACGACGGCCCTGAGATAGTTCTCATGAACAACCCCCCCGTCCATTTCCTCTTGGTATGGAGCCACACAGATAAGGCCTTCGTAGCTCCTTATGGGCATCCCGAGGTCCATGCTGTTCAGTTGATTCGTGATAGCGCACACTTTTCCTCCATCTTTCGTCAAATTAAAATTGACAATAATGTATCGATCCTCGTAGAAAAATCGCGTGACGCGAGCAACGACATCAGAGAAGGCGGTCAGGTGATCGCCGATCAACCGACGAGAGATAGCACGGTTGCGGAATCGCTTGGTTCCGCGATTTCGTCTCGTACCACTCACTCTGTCGGGCCTCTTCGTCAGCGGCAAGAGCAGCAGGTACCGGCGTCCCCCTCGAGTTTCAACCCTGAACGTTTCGAGGAGGGCCGTGAGGAACGCAGCTGAGTTTCCCACACCGCTGGGCTGTTCCTCCCCCTCAGCCAGGAGGGATCTGCAGAACTCTTCAACACGGATGCCTCCAGAGTGCGTTTCATTCTGCAGGAGACTGTAAAGAGTGATCAGCTTCTCTCTGTAAGACGCGACAGAGTCCAAAGGATCCACCTGAAACGATGAACAAGAACTCGATCATTATTTGGATCGAACGTATTGAGATGACGAACACGATCATAGGGATCATCGATTACAATACAAGAAGTATCTGACAAACGAACACTCCAGAGGGATGTGCCACACGTATGAGAATACTTTTCGAATCACGGATAGAACTGACAAAAAAATCTCTACAGGCTAGCATTCAAGTATCCTGAACAGGCGATTGAAACGGAAGATCTCTTTAAGGTCGCGAGACAACGATTTTCATTCTCCTATTTTTCCCTTACTTTTCAAGAGAAGCGATGAGAATTGTTGATAATAATAAACGTTCAGCTCAGCTCAGACGGACGGCCGGCTCAGAAAGTCTGTTGCTCGTAAACCGTACCCAAACGACCTCTCTTCTTTTACAGAAAGAGTGTAACTATGACGCTCGTGAATCATTCAAAAGCAAACTCGCGCCTTGCCAAAAAGAACGAAACTATGTAGCCAACAACGAACCGATTCACAAAACCCGATTTCTCTGAGGCGCAATCATGATCTCGGATCCGTCTTCTCGCGTGGGTTGATGAGCCTCCAAAAAGAATGTTTTCGAGTGATCTCACACCTCTACATCGGCCGGAGCGATTCGCCGAGTCGGACGACAGGCGTTGCTACCGGCCGGTTACACAAATAAGTGGGATCTACATATTTTCCACTGACGCATTCAAAACGTTGGCCGTTATCACCTGCGCCGAAGCATCGAGTTGTTGTCCATGACTCAGAGGAACTTGTTGCTAAGAGGATCACATCCGTATTTTCGGCAGAAATCTCAAATGGGATTCCCGTAGACGATGTTAGCACTAGTAGTTGTGAGTACATAAACTTCCTCCCACGCCCTCTTAGGAAAAAAGCAAAAAAAATGAACGCATTGCGTCAGACTCGCAGTTCGATTGAACGGTCAAGATCAACCACCATGACGAGTGTCTTAGATGTCCCGAAGTTGTACAGTCTGTCCGATATCCGAGCGATTGGCTCTAAATTATGACGCAGAAGAAGAACTCACCTGTTCAGCTCTCTGAAGATTTTCATCCAAGGACGATCCACTTGCCATTGTTGATGGAAGTCCGGCAGTAGTCGATGGAGTATGGATTTCCGATGGTACGAAAACCTGAATCAAAAACAAGCTGCATCAGTCCAAGCTCACGTTCTTGTCGGGTATTGGAGCCCACAGTGGTATCGGTCTTGCATAATGACACGTCGTATTAAGGATGATTCATCCCCCGAGCAGGTCTAGGCAATCTACGCAGCTAACGGAGTATCGGAATCTCGGAAAAGATCCAACACAACTTTTCATGCTCAACGTTATGCTAGCAAGCCGGGCACGGAAAGAAGACGACAACGCTGAGCGCGGAACTTACCAGTCGTTCAAGACGGTCACCGGAGGTCTGTTCGGCAACTTGTTCCCGACAGCTATTCGGCAGCTTACTGCCTTTATAGCCCGACAACGAAATCCCCTTCCCTGCGCGCGGCTCTTAAAAGAGCGAGGCGGCCGCCGCTGCTCCGCCAAACTCGACTAGCGAGGACGTTTTACCAATCGGTCGCCTAGAAAACCTGCTGGAATAGACAGCTTGGTAACAATACATGTACTAACTGCCGCCATTTTAGCGGAATTTCTCAGGACAGTTCAACGTACGTGACACCACGGAATAGCTCGAGCGAGAACGACTCCCGAACAACAGCTGATAAACAACGAAGCAATTGATACAAACAAATGGAATTTCGATGGTGGAAACGCTTGTTCTAGCGAACGAAATAGCGAAATAGAACGAAATAGAACTTGATCTCAGCTCTCGGGAACACGTCGAAAGGAAAACTGGAGTTTCCAGGACTAACGGCACGTCAGGCACCGTTCGTAGATCTCCTACGACTATCACCAGATAAACTTCGAGGGTATGGGAACATTACTTACCTCGCTTCGTTTAGCTTCGTAAGAAGCTGATATCAATGTCCAACTGGGATAACGATTTTCGTTCGGAACTGCGTATATTGCAGAGCGTCGAACGAATTCAAAGTAAAGATGTAGTGCAAAAAGAAGAAGTTCGGAGTTCTGAGCTCCGAGGCCAATATTGAGAATTAACCAGTTAATAGCCCAATATTGGCCTCACAACTAGAACAATTCCCTTCAGCACGCTTGTCTCTTGAGAAGCGCTTGATAGTCTGCTCGTGAGCTCTTGTTGTGATGCCACTTCGGACTTACTATGACGCATGCGCGTCGCATCACGGCTTGGTGGCGCGTGGATGACTCACGTTCGGCCGATTCTTCTCGAAGCCAGAGTGCGACGTGGCCTTAGAGCTGTTTCGAAAAATCATCCGAAAGCACTCGTTCTCAGAGTAGGAGGGGAGTAGTGAGAAATTTTTCAGGAGACGGGAAGCAGGAAATTTCTAGATTTCCTTCCAATCTCAGCATCAGCAATCAGGGGCTTTATACCGTGGAAACTAACGATTAGTTTTGCGGGAAAACGTCTGTAGGACTTGTGTTGACTCGTGTTTTCAAATTCTGACATCATAATGCTTTAAGGGGGGCTGCTCGACTAGAAACCGTAGCCAAGCTGGAATAATTTCTTCTCGCGCCGGCCAGGGAGTCAGAGAATTGTTCGAGAGAAAGATCGCACGAACAAATGGAGAGTTAGAATAGAAAGCCTCTTTCCCACACAGGAGTTCATAAGTTGTTCAGGGCGAGGGTTCTTACTAGACTGGTTGAGATCAGACACGAAATCAAACCCTTCCTGAGTAAAAGAGGTAAGTCCCCACATATGTTTTGGGCGAAATCATGGAGCATCTCCAGCATTCGGAAAAGCACAGACTCGTCAGTTAACGTCTGACAAATATCCCGAGTCTTTTTCTGTACGTGTACCAACTCAGCATCAGAGAGCACTGTCACATAGATAACGTGCGGTCTCGCCGCGCGCATGTGCAGTTGCAATAATAAACACTCAGTCCTCGGCTGACCGCCGACTCATGCACCTCGGCGGTTTTCATTCTCAACATTCATTCCGAAGGAAATCCTAGATAGATATTCCTCAAGTTGTCAAGTCAAGGATATTTGTCAACGTCAGAGACGAATTCGATCAAATTGAGTTGTTTCAGTTTTGGCTCTCAAAGCAAGACATTCACCCGATCTCATCTGAGGAAGCTTCGAGATCATCTCAACTCCTTCTCGCCTCTGTGAAACGGCGTTTTGGCTCACTCACGTTGAACTGTCCCGTGAGATTCCGCTAAAATGGCGGCAGTATTTTCTACGTGTACTGTTACCAAGCTGTCTATTCCAGCGGGCCTTCAAGGCGCCCGATTGATAGAACGTCATTTCTAGTTTGGCGGAGAAGAAGCGGCCGCCGCGCTTAGTCGTCGCTGTTAGGCTGCGGTGGTAGTTCAGAACGCTGTAGAACTCGCTGCCGAACAGACCGTCAGTGACCGTCTTGAACGCCTGGTAAGTTCCGCGTTTAGCGTAAATCGTTGCCCGCGAGCTCGGTCTGTTTTCTGTGCCCCATTTCTGTTATCATGACGTTGAGCAGGCAAATTTTCCTTTGTTGGATCTCTTCCGAGATTCCAATATTTTGTAAGAATGCAAGACGACGTGTCATCATGGAAGACCGATACCACTGTGGGCTCCAATACCCGACAAGAACGTGAGCTTGGACTGATGCAGCTTGTTTTTGATTCAGGTTTTCGTACCATCGGAAATCCATACTCCATCGACGACTGCCGGACTTCCATCAACAATGGCAAGTGGATCGCCCTTGAATGACAATCTTCAGAGAGCTGAACAGGTGAGTTCTTCGTCTGCGTCGTGTTCTAGAGCCAATCGCTCGGATATCGGACAGACTGTACAACTTCGGGACACCTAAGACATTCGTCATGGTGGTTGATCTTGACCGTTCAATCAAACTTCGAGTCTGACGCAATGTGCTCATTTTTTTTTTGGTTTTTCCTAAGAGGGCGTGGGAGGAAGTTTATGTACTCACAACAACTAGTGTTAACATCGTATACAGGAATCCCATGTGAGATCTCTGCCGAAAATACGGATGTGATCCTCTTAGCAACAAGTTCCTCTGAGTCATGGGCAACAACTCGATGCTTCGGCGCAGGTGATAACGGCCAACGTTTTGAATGCGTCAGTGGAAAATATGTAGATCCCACTTATTCGTGTAACTGGCCGGTAGCAACGCCTGTCGTCCGACTCGGCGAATCGCTCCGGGCGATGTAGAGGTTTGAGATCACTCGAAATTCTTCGATCTCCACGGGATAACAGATCCGAGAGAAAGATTCCGTTTGATGGATTTCCGGATGTGGCTCCCCTGCGCCAGCAAACTGTTGACTCGCACCAAGGATTATCGTATACTGACTTACTCAGGATTTATCCGATCCCTTCTTGTGGAAAATCGAGGTTGACGCGAGGACCTCAGAGGTTGAGTCAACTAAAGAAGGAATGAACGACAAACGATAACTTTGCTTCATAATTTGCTCGGCGAAGTGCTGGCTTCAGAGTAGATATATATTCACGAGCATGGGTCCACTTTCCCGAAACAATCGCTAATTTCCCCTAAAGCGTCCTTTCTAAATGCAAGCTTAGCTACCCTTCTATGCTTTCTTCAGTTTGAGCACAACCTGGCGCTTCAGAACCCCTCATTTTCGATTCCGTGGTTGAGCTAGCAGGAACGTTCTACCACCTGCAACTCTGAGGTCTGACGTGCTCTCTGACTATTCGTCAACTCTCCTAAGCGCGAGAATAGCAAGGAAACAGCAACCATTTTCGCGCTCGGAGGATGTCGTTACATTTGAAGCAAACCGCTCTACTCGAGATGGGGGAAGAGTAGACCCGGAAGGAGAACTCGTTCACGGTCCCCGCTGCACTTCACGGTGACAACTTCTGCTGGAAGTTCGAGCTCCATCCATTGTCAAACTCCGTCATCATTGGGAACCGTCAAATAAGAAGCCAAGTATTGGCGGCATAGAAGGGTACCTAAGTTTGCATCTGGAAAGGATGTTTTCGGGGAAGTAAATTTTCGGGGAAATGAGCAATTTATTCGGGGATCAGTGTTTTCGGGAAATTGAGTTCTCTGGAAAGTGGGTAAGTGCCCTATTCACGAAGTTCGGAATTCCGGAATCTTCGAAGTTCGGCAATTCGGAACTTCGGCATTTTCCTTCGTAAGGGAAATGCTTTCTGGAACTTCGTTATGATGGTGGCCACATCGTTCCTTTCAACGACAATAACGAAGTTTTGGATGGCGTTCTCCGCCCGAAGAGAATTCCCGAACTCCGAACTCCGGAAACTGATATCGACTTGCGAGCAAAGGCTTTTCATTATTCGGTTCGTTGTTGGCTACATAGTTTCGTTCTTTTTGGCAAGGCGCGAGTTTGCTTTTGAATGATTCACGAGCGTCATAGTTACACTCTTTCTGCAAAGGTGCGAGTTCGTTTGGGTACGGTTTACGAGCAACAGAGTATCTGAGCCGGCCGTTTGTCTGAGCTGAGCTGAACGTTTATTGTTATCAACAATTCTCATCGCTTCTCTTGAAAAGTAAGGGAAAAATAGGAGAATTAAAGTCGTTGTCTCGCGACCTCAAAGAGATCCTCCGTTTCAATCGCCTGTTCAGGATACTTGAATGCTAGCTTGTGGAGATGTTTTTTGTCCGTTCTATCAGTGATTCGAGAAGCATACGTGTGGCACATCCCTCTGGGGACAGAGCTCTCAATTAACTGGATAGAATTGTGATTTGTGAACTTGTAAGAGTTGAATGCTGTGTGCATGGTTTCGCTCTGCTTATCATATTGACTGACCCGCGTGGAACTCGAAGTGCGTTCGGCAGAGGGCACCCCCTCCATGGGGATGGTGTTCGTTTGTCAGATACTTCTTGTATTGTAATCGATGATCCCTCTGATCGTGTTCGTCATCTCAATACGTTCGAACCAAATAATGATCGAGTTCTTGTTCATCGTTTCAGGTGGATCCTTTGGACTCTGTCGCGTCTTACAGAGAGCAGCTAATCACTCGTTACAGTCTCCTGCAGAATGAAGCGCACTCTGGAGGCATCCAAGTTGAAGATTTCGGCAGATCCCTCCTGGCTGAGGGGGAGGGACAGCCCAGCAGTGTGGGAAACACAGCTGCGATCCTCACGGCCCTCCTCGAAACGTTCAGGGTTGAAACTCGAGGGGGACACCGGTACCTGCTGCTCTTGCCGCTGACGGAGAGGCCCGACAGAGTGAGTGGTACGAGACGAAATCGCGGAACCAAGCGATTCCGCAACCGTGCTATCTCTCGTCGGTTGATCGGCGATCACCTGAACGCCTTCTCTGATGTCGTTGCTCGCGTCACGCGATATTTCTACGAGGATGGATACATTATTGTCAATTTTAATTTGACGAAAGATGGAGGAAAAGTGTGCGCTATCACGAATCAACTGAACAGCATGGACCTCGGGATGCCCATAAGGAGCAACGAAGGCCTTATCTGAGTGGCTCCATACCGGGAGGAAATGGACGGGGGGGTTGTTCATGAGAACTATCTCAGGGCCGTCGTGCTGAAGACCCCAAAGAGAAAAGATAGCGACGTCAAAGTCCGCTTCTTGGATTTTGGCCTAATTGACTACGTCGAAAAAACTTCACTCCGTAAACTTCCCGCCGTGTACCGGAAAATTCCGGCGCTCTCCTATACCGCGAGAGTCGTGAACACCTGCTTACCTGACCCATACGAACGAGAGAATCAAGCCTCCACGATGATGGAGTCCGAAGAAACCATCTTCCGAGTACTACAGTACAACAAGGAAAGAAAGTTCTATGAAGTATATGTGTTCAGGCCGAACCGAGGACCTGGTGTCGGGGAACTTGGCTTCCAAAGTGGGTAAACTTCGAAGAGCTGCTGGCTTGGAGTGCGGAGCTTGGTCAGATCCTCAAAACTGTATCAATACTATCTACCGTCCTCCTTCGAGACTTGTCCCCGTGAATACCTCCGAGTCTGCTGCTAACTTCTGTCAAACTGAAAACTTGAGATTTCGAGGAAGGACGCTCTCAACGAAGCGTCTCGGTTCACCAAGCGATAGTTGTTCAGAGTCTGTTCAAGTCCCCAAATGAATCTATAAAATAGAAGAGATGTGGCGGAGATGGAGAGCTTCCGAGAGACCGAAGGAGTTATCGGTGATGGTCAGGAGTCGAGGATTGAATGTCGATTTCTCTTCAGAATCGAGTTTCTCTCTCGCCGCTTTGATACAAAACTTCGAGGTGCTGCCCTAGTTTCAATCCATTCAATCACTCCAAGCCAGAATAGTATCTCTCACACATGTTGCCTTTTTCAATCTGTTCAGCTGTTTAGTGTCCTACGTGCGGAGGGGGGAAGCGAGCCGCACCCCCTCCGCACAACTGTTGAACAGCTTTTCCCACCCAGCTTTCCCGATATTCTGGGCTTATCAATAAATTCTCAACTATTCTGATGTCTTAGATACTTTGTGATTGTTTTTGGAAAAATCAAGATCCAATCATTAGGGGAACCAGAGGAATCAGAAACGGAACACCGTCGGAGTAGTGTTCTTCTTCTTGAGCAATTCAGCAGCAGGGCATCCAGTTTGAGATGAGCAGGAAGATTTCGTGGGAGAAAGTCAGGGTGAGGCGATTAGAAGAATATGAACCCCACCACATCGGGTGTCTGTGATTTGGGCAAAGAAAGTGTTTGTCGATCCTGAATTTACACCCACATCCTGCCTTCCCTTGTAAGATTTCGCAGATGTTTTCGGGATTGTATCAGTGGTCGGCGACTAGAATACTGAATTCGATCCGGAGAATTTCGTGCATCAGTGAGTGACCGGTCGTGGGGATATTTTCCTAGGTGTCGGCTCAGGTATAAATCTCTTTATTTCATGACTTTGTCTGGTCTGATGATCCAGAGGAAAATGTTTGGTCTTCAAAGATGATTTTGTGATCTCATGATTTGGAATGAGAAGCCCATTTCCATCAGTCGAGGTGACTTATTCGAAGCTTCTTGCCGACGGTGCTCAGTGACGAACGGGAATCGCTCAGGATTAGAGATGCGAGGCTGTCTTATTGAGCTATTGCTTCTTTCTCTGATGTTGTCTCCTGTTGGTCGGAGATGGGAACGGATTCGATTTTGACGGAGGACTCCGGCTTTCACAGGTGGGTCAGGACAGAAAATTCAAATGAAGAAGAGGAGGACGTTCCGGTCGAATAATTCCAGCCTGGTTTCCCGGAATTAATCCATTTGATCGGATGCAACAACGTGACTCGGTGGTTCGTGATTGACTGTGGCGTTTGGGACACTTGAACGAGAACGGGGAGGTAGGGAGCAGGCAAGAACCGGAGTCCATGATCCAAGTTCGGGTAAACGAGAAACCGATATGGAGATCCATGCATGCGAACCGTGCGATATTAGGGCCGTTGGTTGTCGCTACTTGGGTGTTACGAGCGACAACGATAGCGAGTCGTTCGTGAGTTTCTTTGAAATTCTTGTGCAGCGATGAACGCCAACCAACTCACTGTCAGGGGCTACAGTCCCACCTCTTGTTATCAATAACAATAATCCGATCGCGGTGTCCCGCAGCGGTGCTGTCAGGGATTCTCCGAGACTTGGGCCAAAGGTTCGGCAACCATTACAGACTGTCCGAGGAAAACAGGAAAGAGAACTCGGCGACTGAGTTCGTTTGATCATTCTTGAAAATAGAATACGTTGTCGCGTATGGCATTTTCGACCACAAGTGTTTCGCGAACGATCTCAAGAGATCCAAGCCTGCATCGTGCTATTCTTGAGCCGGTCGGTTCTCCCGCACATGGCAC
>JAJSRV010000051.1:619892-666337 GCA_021527715.1 Neoseiulus cucumeris
TCTGTTCAGCTGTTTACTGTCTCATTTTCCGGGGGGGAGGGCAGCGACCTGCAGATCCCCAACTGTTGAACAGCTTTTTCCAACTAAGAGTCATGTTTTTCGATTGATTGTGTTTCATGACCTACCTCAGAAGAGGCAACGGTCTCGAGTAGTTGCATCGGATCGAGGAGTTCTTAGCTTAAACAGGGGAAAATTTCTTGTGGGCAGGATTGTAATCGTCTGATCTGAAGCTGCTGGGCGGTCCCTGCGAATGAGGGCATGTCCGAGGTTTCCTTATTTTTAGAATTGACAATAAATATTCATCGATATTAACGTTTTGCTGAGAAAGTTTGTTTTTGTTTCTGGACGCAGTTTTGAAGCAACCTAATGGTATGACATCTTCACCAGTTTGACCGATCCTGACCTCATGGTGTCGGAAAGCAGATGTTCCGTCTTTGAAGAATAGACAGTGTTCCACTTTGGCTGAAGGTCAACTAAGATTCCCACGGAGGACTGAATCATCAGGGGACGAAGAAAAGTCAGAAACGGTATACCGTCCAGCTTGTATTTCCCTTCTTGACCAATTCAGCAGCAGGGCATCCCGTTTGAAATGAGCAGGGAGATTTTGTGGGAGGAAGTCATTGGAAGCGATTAGTAGATAATGAGCCCCACCATATCAAGTGTCAGTGATTCGGGCAAAGAACCCTTCGGAGTGATTCATGGATGGGCACAAGAAAACGTCTACACAGCCGCATAGTTCACTAGATCGAGAAGGAAGTGTTTGTCGATCCGGAATCTACACCCGCCTACTACATACTCCGGTTTTGGCAATGGAATCCTGTCCGGTTTTCGAAGAGAAAATGTCCGGTCATATCGCGTCTCTGCTCAAAAGTCGTCGACATCGGAGCTCGACTCGACGATCTCTGTGAGCTCTTAACGTCCAGCTCCGCGGTTTTAGTCGATCGGTTACCTTTGCGCTGCACGCGTGGTGACGTGCATCATCCCATAGATCATTTCGAGTGGAATCATTCCATAGATGGCTTTCCAACGATAAAATTCTCAGTGCATATTGAGGGAAATTCCTTAAAAATATGCGCATATGCAGAATTCCGTGCAGTTGCAGATTTTTGGCGGTCCTAGCCATAAGCCAAATCCACTTCGGGTAATCGGATCGTCTGCTTACTCGAATCGGAATGTGCCGGTCTCGATGTGGACCGATTAAGCGGATAATACCGTATCGCTCGTCCTCGGATGATACCGAGGCGCGGCCGACTGGGTTCGGTCCCAACAGACTCAACATATGGGACTGACTGTGAGAACTGAAAGCGCTCAACTTTCGAGCAAGCGACCTACGTTTCACCGTTTTCTCGAGACATAGTTCATATTCTACAGCCGACATCTCTCTCATCAGACGTCGCGAATAAGCGATGTCGTCGTCCCAACGACTTCTGCTTCTGATGTTTCGCCGAATGAGCAAACTCCTCTTCGAGAAATCTTCGCTTTAAAAGCTCTGGTTTGATCAAGTGGATCCACCGTCGTTTACGTTCAGCGACCATGCTGTCAATGGCACAAGATGAAGATCCCTGAGTAGTAAGGCGAAATGTATTTCGCGACTTCGGGCCGACTTCATGACGGCAGTAGCAAAGGAAAGGCTATCCCCGAAACAGATACCGACATCGTTTATAATGTGATGAGGTGGAACCGATATCACAAAGAGCCCAGAACCAGGGCGCAGAGTGAATTGGACTCTACATATATGGAAACGGAACATGGAATCCAAATCCCCACTAAGTGTCTGTCGTCAGTAAAAAGATAAATATAAGAGGTCTCGAAATCGAAATGTACGATAACTCACAGGGCAGACGTCTCCTGGTACTAGCCAGAGCAGGAAGGCTCAACGCTAAGAGTCGACAAAACACCCACGATCCTTTCATCGATCGACCGGGAGCCCTGGAAACCGACAAACATGCCGCTCTGGGATGCAAGGGAGGGAAACGCTCCACGCAGGAATTCCTGTAGCGACTCAGCACTTCAATCTGATTCAAAAACGGGAGACCTCAAGAGGTCGAAGGAAATCTTGAGAACATGGGAGAACAACGGAAGATGATCTGTGAATGCAAGACAATTCACCCTCGAAATGTAAGGGATCATGCATGTGTGCATACCAGCGTGTCACTCACTCTTTGTCGCGAGAACGGATTTCGCGAAGCAGTCATTTGTAGGTCTAGGAGTTAGGATAGTCGCGGTATTTCACCGTTATTCAGGTGCGGTAGTTCACGCAGAGCGCCAAGCTCCAAGCCCTGTGATTTGGATTCGAAAAAAAAGAGACAGTCGAAGCTGTTTCTGGTGGTTATCAAGCTTCTAGGTTCTCCGAAGAGACCTCGAACACTCGGTGACCATTCTCCGGATGTGCTGCCTACGACTATCGGATGTTGCTCATAAGAAGCGGAAGGAAAGATTCGCCAAGAAGCTTCACTGCTCAAACCGATTGCTCTATTTCATACATGAATACAAATTGTTCATCTTCAAAAGGTGCATGAATCGTGGTTTTTGTTACGACTTGAAACGGTTCTTCATCTCTATAGATATCCATTACTTCCACCGATATGATCTCATCAATTCGGTTTGATGTGATTCTTGCGATCAACCGAAGAAAATATGGGCATCGGGCGAACCTCTATTCTACCATTCGATAGAATAAAGAATTCTTTTTCCGTTGAAGCTATCGTGAAGATGAAGAGAAAAAATGAAATGAAGGGATGTAGTAGGATGAAGATCTGAAGGCAATGGAAGCTTGAGCATAAGCATTTGAGGTCTCAGCAAATCCCCTTCGACAAATCTGATCCGACAGCCGAAAAGTAAGGATCGGAATCGAGCAGGTAAGGGTCCACTCGACCGAGAGTTTTTGACCGAATGAACTAGCCCGAAACCCGGTTAACCGAATCCCATTCGGCCGAATTCCTATTGGCCGAAATCCATGATACCGAAGTGCCCCGTTGACCGAAAAACCTCCTCGCCTAATCGCTGAGAGCAGCAAGCTGTTTTAGCGGGGTGTCCCTTGCTAACTACCCCACTACTCGCTATGTTCTACGGCTCATAAAAGAGCACAACGAGCTCGGCAGGTTGCGAGTATGCGATATATCAGAATCAATACCGTGCATTCGCTACAGTATTTAATTCAATAGACTCTATTCGACAATTCCATTCATCATAATGAGATTCACAGGCGTATGTCAAAGTCTAGGTGGGCTTTCAGTATTGAGTTCAGGATTTGTTAGATTTTCATGAAGGCGACAATCAACTGGCGCTCGTGATGAAGTTGGACGGACCACGAGAATTCGACGAACTGAGACCCTTGCTTCGCCTAAACCGCTATAATTCATTGCAAGTGACATCCAGAGACGTGACGAGATCTTTACCAGTCAAGAACTTGGTAAGGATTCCCTTCCAATCAGCCATGCTTCAAAATTCGCAATACGCTTCGCCAGTCTCAGAGAGCGCACGCTCAAAAGAAACAACAGTCGGCTAAGACAGCGGGCCGAAAGCCACGACAGGAAGAGGGGACTTTTCGGTCAAATGGGAATCGGTCAAGTGAGTGTCGGTCGAATGGGGTTTGTTCAGATGAATTCTGGTCATACGCGTTCCGGTGAATTCGATTCGGTCAAAGAAGATTCGGTCAAGTGAGCATATCCCATCGAGCAAGCCCGAATCTGCGCGCCAGCGGCTCGTTGCTGATTCCAAACGCTAGAGGGCGACTCATTTGCTGTTGGCAAATGTCAAGGCGGCATCTTATGTTAGGGACGGCGTCGTCGTCTCAACCCATTGTTTGTCTTGCATGAACGAGCCTCGGATGGAGGTACGGAGTTCACAATTCATTCTAGCTCCGTGCCCACCGAGTCGTTTGGGATGGAATCGAATGCGGGGTCTTAACCCTCAAAAACCGAATCCAAGTGATTTCGGATGATGTGAGCCGTCAAGTAAAATATATCACTTGTCAAAAGTCTTTCATTTTAACGATCTTGTTGTGGTACTGATCGATTGATCTTAGTGAATTCACTGCGCAAAGATCCCAAACGAACGTGCGGTTCTCGATTCAGGGATGGAGCTCAGAATTTCTCGAAGATTTTCAATGAACCTGGACATCGAATCCGGATAATAGCCGCAGTCGAAAGTTCGCACCCTGTGTGGAACCACTGGGTCTCTTCAGATCGTGCACATCTCGAATCATTGAGACATACACGAATGAGGCTCAAAGAGGGAGTTCCAGCCCACCCTGAATCATCGTCAATCAAGAACGCACAACATTCAGAGAACTGAAGGTTCCGCAGTTCTAGCATTCGTGGTATCTTACCAGTCAGGGGAAGACCAAGTTCTCGGATTTAGATTCGAGCAGTCCTCCCGGTGTGAGGTCTCGCCTCATCACAAGCAAGCACCACCAATGGCTCAGTTCGTTCATTGGAGCATTCTAGTTTAATGAATAGGTCTCAAGTTTCAAGGAGGATTGCCCATCGGAGGTATTAATCGTGATATTAGCAGTCGTGATTACGGGCCAGACACCGTGGATATATAAAGTAGACTTGCACTCATTTTCGCATCGATTATTAAAAATCTGATCTCGGCCACCGTCACCATGAAGCTGGCTCTCGTCTGCGGGCTTGTCGCCCTTCTTGCCTCGGGTAAGTTGCCCGAAGATTGCGAATCAAGATTGAGTCTGTGTTCCTGAGTCCGTGCGCTAGATTCTAGAGAATGAATTGTTGATGTCATTCTTCTGATGGGAAGAGCGTTTCTCGTGATTCTTCCAGCTGTGGTGGCTAACCCGAACACCATGATCCATTGCGATAGCATCGATCAAAAGGTAATCTGCCGCTTCAAAGATCTGAAGCAGATTTGCCAAATCAGTGACAAGAAGTGCAAGCGACTCAACGTCTCGTTCTACGCTGATCCCAGCCTTGAAATCACGCAAAACACGATTCGAGAGAACTCAAACTACGACTATAACCACATCTACGGTTGATTGGAAACATTGTGAATAAGATGTGTTTATGAAGTTCCGCCGAAAATAAAAGTTTCTACGAACGGTGCCGTGATATTCCATCGGACACCATACCCTCTCTCTGGAAGGGAATCGATACTGAACCATTCTAGAATCTATCTGGTGTTTGGGTCGAAGGTTCGAGGAGCATCGTCAGAGGCTGTCCCCTAATCCATCATTACAAGCCTCTAAGATGTAAGCGTCAAGTTGAGGACTCCATATGGATCGATGGTGGGCTTAGACTTGGCACAAGTGTCCGTGGTCGAGATCGAATCAGGCCACCAATTTAAGTTGAGAACGATCAGGAGGGGACTGTGATCCTAGGATCGCGATACCTAAGCTTAATACAAAGACAATAGATTTCCTCGATCTTAATTCCGAGTCATGAGTTAATCATTTGATCAAGTTCGAATATATAGGACAGCTTAAACAGTAGACTGCCCTCGCAGGATTGAGCCTAACTCTTCAGATGATATAGAAGTCGGACCGAGCTCTCGATTGCTAGCTGAGTCTGTTCCTGCTGAAGACACCTGACATCACTAAAATAATGTGAGAAACCTAACACCAAAACTCATCTGAGAGACTCGCGTCGCCCCTGGTCCCGAATACATATCGAAAAGAATCGTCATTGTCTGGAACGCAGTGTTTCGAGCTTGCAGAAAAAGTATCTTATCGAGGAGCAAGAAATGCTTTGAGTCATGTCGGAGGATGTCTCTCCGCTACAAGTTGTTTCTTGAAAGCGGCACTAGAAAGCCATAAAGCTCGCTCCAAATCGTGAAGACACAACTAAACAGCATTGGTTACGACAGAACACGACTTCCGTGACCTCCGTGGCTCGGAAAAAAAGGATTTTGTAGGCTTTGCTCCGTTTTCGGTGGAAGCAGTGATTGCGTTCACGACTTAGCGTTCCACCCGCGACTACCCGCCCGTGAATCTCTGAACATGATCAACCCGATGTAAAACTGTGAAAACTATCTTATCGTCAAGTCAAAGTCAAGTCAAAAATCTCCTTTATTAATTAAAGGGGGGGGTAATGAGTTTTTTCGTAAAAATCGGGATAACAGTCAGATATGATCAACACCAAATACATATGGAGAAATTTCACGTTTCATAATCTTAGAGCATACGTGCCAGGCGAAAATATTTCGTACTGCATCGTACCTAGCGACAGTCTTTGTCCGTATGGTATTGAAGCTACGTAGTGAATTTCTTTTTATATCAAAATAATGACTAGTTTCGTTTAGGTGAACAATTCTACGAAGGGCGGGCAGATCTAGGTTTTTGAGCTTTTCCATGATAGGCGGTAGAGTGAGTTCGTTCGCGCGATTTATACATCGAATCCGGAGTCGACGAATGAAGTAGCTCTGAACAGATTCTATTTTTCAAACGTGCTTTTTCTTGTATGGAAGCCATACCGGTGTACAATACAATCGTTTCGAAACAACTAGCGACTTGAACAGTCTCACGTAAAATTCAGGACTTCTGACAACAAAGCAACGAAAAATAGTGTTGACAAGGGTTCGCGCTGAGTTGACCAAGGATGTGATATGTGAATCAAAGTCGAGGTCCGCCGAAATCTGGACCCCAACGTCTCTGATGGAGTGAACTACAGGCATGGTCGTGTCTTTGACCCTGTAGGTGGCGTGTGACAAATCATTCGGTCTGGCTAGAACCATACACTTGGAAGCAGAAAGTAACATGCGGTTATCATCGCACCATCTGCAAACTCCATCCACAGCTCTTTGTAGATCGACTCGCTCCTCCTCATTACGAGCCGGTCCAAAAACCTTGAGATCGTCCGCGAAGCAGAGGTATCTGATAGTCGGGGGGATGTAGCTGCAGATGTCTAATGCGAAGATAACATATAGAAGGGGGGAAAGAGAACCACCTTGTGGAACTCCGGAATGGGCGGAGTAGGGTGCGGACAGATGATTGCCGATTTTCACACGAAACGAACGGTTCGATAGGTAGTTCTTACACCACTCAACGGTCTGGGGGTGGATGCCCAGCCCTGCCATCTTACGAATCAACAGCTCATGATCCACCTTGTCAAAGGCACTTTTGAGATCAAAATACACGGCATGATACGGGATGCCGGCGTTGTAGAATTCCGCGTAAGACTGCACCATATTGAGCAATTGGGTACATGTCGATCGCCGCGGAACGAACCCATGTTGTTTAGGATCAAATAAGTTGTTGATCTGCATAAACCGGGTAATATGGGAGGCCACGATCTTCTCGAGTACAGAGCAAACTATAGAACATTGATTCACAGGTCTGTAGTTGGAAGGTTCGTCCTTAGGTCCTTTCTTGTGGACTGGTGTGACAATACCACAGTGAAACATTCCAGGAACTGACTGCTCTTCATACGAACGTTGGAAGATGATGGCTAGAGGTTCCATAACGAAAAGTCGAAACGTTTTCAGAAATACCGGCGGTAGCAGATCAGGTGTGAATGATGATTTAGACGAAAGCTTTGAGAGATGTTCATGAATCAACTCCTCCGTGAAGTTGATAACAGTATCCGGGATGGCGAGATTCCGTTGGAATCGTTAATTCCGTTCTTATCGTCAGTATCTCCCACGGGTCACCTGAACCCTCGAAGTCGTAAAGACTGGACGCTTAGTCGCTCAGGCGATTCGACTTCATGACTGGAAAATCAGCTCGGTTCAGAGTGGATAGGATGACTTTTCAGAGATTCATTCCCGAGGTGATTCGTGTCAGTAGTGCGCTCCATTGGAAAATAAGAGATCAAACAGAAATCACAAGATCAAGAAAGTCAGAGTTCCGACGATATTTCAATTATAATTCCTTCTGTTAGGTCACAAAGTCTGTCGAAGAACGAGTTGGTGACTCCCCGATTCTTCCAAATCTTTCTCGAGGTTCTCCACAAGTGATTCTCCCATGATGTAATGCCCAATTACAACATTCGCCTTCCTCACTCATATCCCCCTCCTGCAGAGCTCGCGGCGCCTCGGAGAATGCTTGATATGAGATTCAACCTACCCGACAGCCACAGCTCTGCTCAAGCTCTGGAACGGAATCGACTTCCACAATACGTCGTAGTTTCTGATTTAGAAGCTGTCTTTGATACATCGATAACATTCATCATCGAGAGAATAGCGCGCAATGGAGTGCCCTCTGAAATCCTCAACGTACTGAGCTCGTACCTTCAGGACGGCACGGTGGATGGCGTGTCGGAGCTTTAGCGGATACAACGAAATACGGTTGTGGCTCAGGGAGATAATCTCAATCATTTGGTTCTGTCGGTACTCATTGCCGCGGTTCCGCTGCTGACCGAGAGCCTACGGAGGAAGTTCAAATCACCGGTCACTGAGGCCTACGCCGAGCACTGCCGACGCTGAGAAAACTGGAACCTTCTACGCGGAGACCTTCCCATGCAGCCAATGAAACTTGCATCTTCTCACCAGGTTTGCAATGCACGGCGCCCATCTTGGAGTCTGTCGAGTAAGAAACCTCCACCAGTAATCGGAAAGCTGTGTGTGTAGTCTATGTGGCGAACAATGCGAAACACATCACCTACTCAGATGTATTATGTAATTTATGTAAGCAGAATGATGTATCTCATGCAGTCCCGAACTGGTCTTTAGTTAATGAAAACGAATAATCATCTTATCCCCCTGCCCCCGAATCTTCAGATAACCCCATTAACCGGGTCACATTCGTTCCGGTAGGCCGACCGATGATTTGAAAATATCACGTCTCCCGATCGTCTGATTATCACAGCAATGGAGCGTGTATTTCTTCCTTCACGGGATGGTCGTGTGATCGCTTGCTGAGTGAATGAGCTCAAAGTTTTCTTGGGAGAGAACTTTGCCAAGAGATGTTTGCCGAGTCGGAATTTCAAGGAAGTAGAGTCAGATCCATCCCTGTCGAGGATTCTCTCATCGAGGATTGCTACATAGCGAAGACGTCCATTTGAGGCACAATTGGTCTTATTGGCTGCAGTGCATGGATTTCGGGCGCTGGAATTCTTGAAAAGGAGGCGCGCGGAACCGGATAAACGAAAACTTCAGAAATCTAGCGAAGGGACTGTTACGCGGCCACTCAACGATCCCAGAAACCGCACCAGAGTAGGGAATAAGTCCCGCATCGCTTGGTCTAGAGTCGAGCCAACGCCGGTAGAGAACAATCGACGCAAGACTGGATCGATGATTTGAGCGAGATCTCCAACTGAAAAATGTACGACAAGGGTTTGTACAGCTTCGGATCGACGGTATCCGTTGGTCACAATTCCTGCAAAATATCTCACTACTTTTAGCACAGAAAACTTTCCGCACCAGCTATACAATTTGCAGAGTTCATCCTGACGACGACTTTTTAACCATTCCCATGAGGGTAACTTCCTGCATAGAATCTCCCATTATTCGTTTGAAAATGTGTTCTGATGTCTCGAAAAAGCAACATGATTCGTCCACTTCCTTGAAGCTGTGATCCACAACCGCAGGTGTTCGAAGTTGATCGCCCAACGTGGTCCCGATCATCCGGACAAATTGGCCAGAATATGTAGAGACCAATTTTTTCAGCTAGAAGCTCATGATGCGCTGAGGGAAAAATGTCGGAATCTTGTGCGGAAATGCGCTTATAATGAGATACGAGCATTCCAACGCGGCGTAATCCTCTTAGATGGAAGCGCATTCGCACCCGCGTCACCGATCCATTGTACAAGCTGCGGAGTACAAGAATCTCGAGCGGTCATACATACCTCTTGATCAACACATTCCCACACGGAATCCCGCACAAGGGACCTCCCATTGTGGGTTGAATTCTCTTTACAACGGGCGGCGATGCGGTTCCGTTGTTGCAATAGCTCACCGGAAACCTCTTCTGTGTAGATTTGCTCGTGGATCTGGATGTGGATGTGGTACCACATCGCATCACATCACATGTCATGTTGACTCGTGGAATGTTCTTTAGGCCAGAAGGCCCAGACTTCTATAGTGATGGTTTCCATAGTTCCCATAAGTTCAAAGGACCAGAATCCGTTGGAGAGCCTAGATAGAGATCTCTGAAACTCGATATCTTGACCCCTTTGTGGATTTTCTAACATAAAATATCCAAGATTTCTGCTACCGACGCCTACCGAAGCGCTGCGATCTTTTTTTGTGGGCCTCAGGTCTCAATTGGGCAACAGGCCGCAGATAAAATATCCCGGCGACAAAGATTGAGCCATACGACGAAGATAAATTGCGATGCAGCAAATGAGGATGTGATCCACAACATGTTAGCTTCATCAGACCCTTTGATCAATATCTTCAGGTCGGCTCCGAAAGCTTACGTGGACTCAGTTGATGAAAACGTGTTCGAGCTGTTGAGGAGAAATGAAGACCTTGGCTCAGAGTCTTCATGGAGAACGACGGACTCGAAGGAAGATGCGCCGCGTTGAAATCCATGTCGAGATCATTCCGATTCCATTCCATTCAAACATTTTCCTCGTTGCACTTCCATGAGAACCAAAGTAGCATTGTTGGGAAACGAGTTCGAATCGATCTTTGCCGCTTTGGTACGAGGGCTCTCGGTGAGCTTCATGGTCTTTCGCGTTTGATCATTCGCATTGACGCATTGAAGTTGGACAATATAATCGCAGTTTTGGAACTGCCAGCCATTCGGAACGGTATTTTCAGAAAGATTGAAACTCAACCCGAACAGAGTCTCTTGGGCCCTGAAACCGCATCACCTCGCTTGTAGTTGCGTCCATTATCGATGTTTGCTTCCGAGTCGTGATTCAGAGGATCGTGCTGGCTTCTCGAATCCTTTACATATAAAAAGCGATCACCGTTCATCGGAGTCTATCGGCGCACTCAAGTTGAAACCGTTCGGAGAACAAGATGAACACAATTTCGGCTTGTATTTTGGTCTCGCTCCTGGTAGTAGGTAAGCGTGACTCGAACGACCTCATCCGATGCATGTTCTCCAAAATCGAGAGAATGTATGCGATGAAATATGAAACTGAAACTCTCTCTCCGAATTCCAGCTTGCCACGCTAATCCTGACGCCGTCATATCTTGCGGTAAGATAGGCATGGAGGTCATCTGCCAGTCAAAAGTTCTCATGAAGGCCTGCCACATCAAGCAAAAAGCTTGCAAACGAACTAGTAAAGCCACCTTCTACAACGCGCCGAGTCTGAAGATAGGCCAAACACAGAACCGGGAATCGAATGATTACAAGTACAGACAAGTTTACGGCTGATTGAACACTGTTCGCGTGTCCTACAACAGAAGGATTGAGTTGGATGAATAAATATGCTCAGCCCTCAACACCCATTGGCTGGGAATTGAATCAACTCTCATAGATAACTGTTCGCAGTGATCCAATGATTTTTGAACCTGAAGCCTAAACCGCACTCGCATACTTCTATGATATTCCTTACGAATTTCTGCTGATGGCGCGGCAGCCACGGTGTTCCGGTTGTCACTCCATCTCGGAGACTCCCGAGGGAGGCGCCATTCTCCGATTCCCCACAGAATCAGAATTTCCGCACCGGGCAGCACTTGGTCTACACTGAAGTCAATGACCAAAGATAAGTGCTTTCATGACCGAGAGGGAGATTGCAAGAGATAACTTCTTGGGGCCGCATGCTTCGTCAGAAGTTTCGAAGGTATGGAATTTCTTCGCAATGAGCAGAACAATACTTGAGTACGAAGAGGCAAACACGTATGAACACCGGTCTGTCTTCAGAAAACATCCAAGAACTCAATAAATGACGAATGGCGCCGAGTCCGACGATGAACAAATTTCAATTCAAAAGATGTCCCGTTCGAGAGCATTACGGGGCGCGCAGATGAGCTGCTCGAGAACCTGGGTGAACTAGTCTCTGGAAAAGTTCCACCATGAATTACATATTTCGCCAAAATGGCGCCCTCGAGGAAGTGGCGCCCAGTGCTGCATCCCTTTGCTACGCCATTGATCACATTTGACATGTTTTTCGGCGCGCTCCATTGAGGCGTGCGATCTATTAAGTTTGCGCTCTAACTGACACCCACACGTCAGAATAAGAAGTCGTGAAGCTCACAAATAGGCACACCCACGAGATCAATCCCGCTGGGATCTTAGTGAAAGAAACGTTGACAAAATCGAAGGAGAGGGCTGCCGATATCGTAGAGGGTATTGCGCAAGTCGTCAACGGATCTTCGCAATTCCTCCCGCATAACGTTCTCGGCATCTTACCCAATGCACTGTATGTTAGTCACTCAATGATCTAGGTCGTCACTTCGAGTCCAAGACGCCTCCAGGAGGCGGCATTTTCCGGAATTTCCGAGGTCCGCCCCGGGCGGCATGCCGGGCGGCAGTGCCGCGGCACTCAGGCACGGTACTCCACTGGTATACGGCACTTCAAAATGTGTTGAATGACTTCCCGGTCTGGACGGAGGAAATTTGACTTGAACCATCTGTCATCAAGTACAGAATTCTCAAAATAGGTCCCGGATCCCTCTTATCCTCGTAACGCACGGGCAACGGAATTCCCCCACGATCAAAGTGGTGAAAGTACTTGACGAGATGATATCTGGCCCCTTGCGTTCTCCGACCACGTTCCTCACATTGTTAAACACTGATCCTTCATGGTGGAAGAACCATCGTTGTATCTCGGCCTGTATCTATCAGGTACTTATGGGCCTAATGATGAGCATCTCAAGATGCTTCGGATGATGATGAGAAATGAGGCAGTCGTCGATAGAATCCTCGACCTGAGTTCAACATTGTCGAAATGGCTTCCATGGAATGAATGTCATCAAATGCGATGTCTGACTGAAGCCGGGTTACTATCACATACTTCTTCCCACTCGTTTGCTAATAAAAGAATGTGAGTTCACTTCAAGTAGTGGAGACAACGTTGAAGATATGAAGTTTTACTCTTGCGTATACCTGTCATTGCCGTGCTCCGAAAGCGACAAAAAATCGGTCTGTCGACCAGTCACGTGAAACAAGTGAGAATGTCAATGGTCGGAGACAGTCGAACAGAGGTTTGACAAGGCTAGAAGGAGTTCGTCAACGGCGATCTCAAAGGGAAACCAGAGTCGACATTCATAATCACAGATCGGATTCGACGGGAGGGTCGACGAGCTCCTGCGTTTCCACGCCATCCACTCGGGAAGGACAAAGAGAAAGCTCTCACCTGTTTGAAGGCATTTATTTGGACACAAATATTAAGAAGTATATCGACGGGACATCAGATCGGGATGACGGAAAACACGGAGGGGTCCATCCACTGGTCTACGCTTTGCTATCGAACAAAAGCGAAATGTCATACTTGAGCATGTTCGCCATGGTAAGAGGCATCGAACCGAGCTTAGGCCCACGAATGGTCAGCTGCGGCTTTGACTTCCCTATAACCATTAGATGAATAACTGATAGAGATTTCTGCCCTGAATATGGAGACTTTTTCTTCAGCTTCCAGAAGAGCTCCTGTGGTTCCTCTTTGCAAAGGCAAGGTCAGATCCTGCTAGCGTTTCCTTTCCTTTCAAAGTTAATTGAAAAGTCTTTCCTCCCACAGCTAAGTGAGCGTTTCTGTAATATGTACCGACTTCATGAGCATGCACCACCATGGCTTCCGTTCTGAAGAAGGCTTAACTCAATGATCTATTGCATGCACTATCTTCGGAGATTTTCCAGGTTTTCCAACCGTTTCTCCGCCCGTTGGTCGCCTGCGCCGGCGTATTTTCCCGACCTGAAGTGGCTGAAATTTCGCGACGGTCGTCTAAGGCACGTCCGGTATACTCTATGTACATACTTGGTCAACTTGACCGTGAACAGAAGTTTCTCCTCGACTCCTTCCAAGCGTAGTTTCGCAAAACGTCTCGGGAAAGTCATGTTTCAGTTTGGGAATCTCTCCCTCTGCAAAGGAAAGGGATCAACTAGTGACCCCTCGAACTACTGGCCCACCAGCCTAACCACCGTCCTCTCCAAACTATTCAAGAGGTGTATTCTCTGCTGGGTCAATGACTATCTCTGCGCCTCCGCCTTCTGGTCTCCTCACCAGCACGCCTTCCGACCCCACCTGTCGACTGAGACCGCGCTGCTCGACATTAAGCAAATCATCGTTGACGGCCACTCAGCCAGATGCGTCGTTGTTGCTGCTCTGATCGATCTATCAGAAGCTTTTAATCGCCTACGTCATGACATATTTCGCAGCACGCTGGCACGCAATGGTTCCGCATTTCGCAGATGCCACTTGCAAATGGTTTCACTCTTATTTCTGCAACCGCTCGTTACGAGTCGTCTCGGGCAATGATTCCTCCGATGAATTTCCATTTGAGCTGGGCGTCCGCCAAGGTACCGTTCTTGGACCTATCTACCTTCTTATCTACATTAACTCCGTTCTCATGTCTTCAAACAGCCTCTATCCAAGAGCGAAAGTCGTATCCTATGCAAACAACACTACGATCCTATACCACCTCAACCGCGATGACTTGAGCTCTGACCTATGCTCCCTCAACTCTCACATCTATTCCCTTGGACTCGTTACCAACAAGGACAAGACCCAGCTTATGTTCTTCTTGCTCAGGGACTCCTTTGACTTCTCGAGGCCTGGTCCTGACGTTCTCGACAGCTCCCACCTGACCCCTGTTCCTACCGTCAGCTGCCTAGGAGTCACTATCTCTGAAAAACTCTCATGGTATGCCTACGTGTGCTCCGTGTCCACTCGTATCCGCTCCTCAAGTTATGGTATCGCCCGGTTACGACGTCTTGGCTTCCCGCGCCTTCACCGCCCTAATGTGTTCAGAGAATTGTGCATATCTCTCCTCACATATTGGATATGTGTCTGGGGCTGCGCTCCTAAATCCGTGCTCAGTTCTCTAAAGGCTGCCCAGAAATCTTCCCTTCGCATTGCTCTGTTCAACCTCCACTTGCTCCTGTCTCCCATCTCTTCTCCGAATCCTCTTCGTCAACAACCTTTACCGTTTCCGACTAGCCTGTTTCGCTCATCGCTCGTTCTATCACTCACAAACTCTTCCTTTTGCCGCACTTCTCCAACCGCCCAATAAGCAACTAGCATCTGGAACGAGCCCCCATCTGAACTAAGTAAGATCCATCTCTTCACCTACCCGATTCCGTTCTGCTCTCAGAAAACACTCGCTCACTCTCTAATTCTTTCAACTCCACACTTCCACAATTTACGCGGCCAGTCCCTGGCTTGCGTGCTCTTTAAGTTGTTACTTAACAATTAAAAATAAAATAAATCTATGGTGACTGCGAAGTCAGTGCATTGTGCATGTCGTCGCCTACTCAGTCATGCTCTTAGAGAGGAACGAAACCTCCGGGAGCTGAATGGAGCTTCAGAACTGTTGGAACGGGTGTTCCAGAGAAGAAATGACGGATCTCATCTCGTAAGAGTTCTGACCGCTCCATCCATGACATTTTACAGAGACTTCGGTAGTTTCTTCGAGATGACCAGGTGACCCTGTTTCTCCCCCATCACTGATGCCGTAACGCCAATTCTCACGCCTACACATATCATCTGATCCGATGCGACGCCAAAACGTATACATTCAGTACCTCGAAGACGCCATTGCAAAAATGTGAAGTATGGCTGACGCACAATAGCTGGGATTTTTACGCCGGTTGTTTACCGCTTGCAAATGATAAAACGAGCTCGAAATTCAATGATTGAAATCTTTGCTCAAGAATAAGTGAAGTTTCTCATCTGTTAGGGCGTTTACGCCTTGCAATCAGCATGCTTGAAGCGGTTGGGCCGATCCAATATTAGCGCGTCTGCTTCCATGTTTCAGTCGAAAATGCGGCGTTCCCGCCCTTGGTTTACGTTGATTCTCCGTTTGTGCGGAGCCGCGCACCTCTGCCGGCCGTTCCTCATCAGAGAGAACTGAATTCCAATTCAGGATGATTGTCATCCGAACGGTAGTATGTTCAAGTCACCCCTGCATGAACATCAACCGAAAAATCATCGTCGAAGAAATCGAGCGGTCTTCGATCGACCCGGAGGGACACCATAGAGGAGCGCGAAGCCGGTTGGTGAACTTGAAATGGGGCTCGATAACAAAGAAAATGAGTGGGAACGCGCATGCATGTTTTGCGAATGCGACATGTGCGTGCACTAGCTATGACATTCCACAAACTCGGGTAATTGAGACAGCAGACAGCGTAGTCATGATTGACTCCGGCCAGAAATCCGCCTCTCAGTGCCTCAAGATGAAAACGCGTTTACTGACAAGGGGTCGGTTTTTCCTTTTGCAAGTCGACCTTGAGAGGTTCGAAACGCAATAGCTCCATAGACGCATGACATGCGTGACTGAGAACAAATCAGACGGGCTGGCTCGTGTTCGTTATCGAGCAATTGGACTTTCCGTATTTGTCAGATCAGTCCACACTTTGTTCTTTCCTCTAATGATAAAATCAGTCGAACAACTTCTCAAATTCCGAACTTCAGGGAGTCGTTCCCCGGAAACGACTCCCTTGTTTCTGATTCAGGTTGGAGATGCGTTGTATTTTCTCGAAGTCAAACCCAGATTCGGTTTCCAATGGGCTGGAACAGCGCCTTCTCCGTCCTGAATTATTGTTAGTTGCTCGACTCCGCAACGACCACCTGCAGGAATGAACGACAATTGTGGAAGATCCTAAGACGATCGGCATCACTTGATTGCGGCTGCTCGGATTTGAACGATCTCGGAAATCGAGCCGCTCTTTATGAACTATGCGGAGTAGACTCAGGACCGGATATGAATAGAATCTCGATCGCGTCATTCAGAACGCTATGAGGAAGGTGATACATCACATCGAGTGTCATTGCTGGCTTGGGATTCTCGGAGGCTTCTATTCAGACCGTCCGTGAAAATCATCATTTTTGTAAGAAACACTTGTTTCTCACTCCGAATCGTGAGCCCTGGTTGTCGTGCTGCTGGATCCTCGGGGCTGCCAATATAAGCTTCTCGGCCCGCAGCTCAGACATTCGGTGAATCGTTTCATTTCAAGTCCGAGAATGAAGACCGTTTTCGTCTGCGTTCTTGTCGCTTTGTTGGTCGTAGGCGAGTAATTCCTCAGCGTTATCCTCACGATGTTTCATGAATACCATACTACAATTCTCTCCGATGTAAGAGTGGGTGTCACTGATGCCGTACTCAAGGTATTGTTGCCCTTTGCAGCATCTGAGGCCAGTCCGAAGACGGTGATCTCATGCGGTAGCATCGACATGGCTTCAATTTGCAGATCGAAACACCTGCAAGAAATATGCAAGGTTAACAGGAACATTTGCCGACGTCGTCGAGTCTCGTTTTACAACGAGCCCGTGATACCAAGCCTCAAAGTAAACCAAAACCTTAGCCGAGAGAATAGCGGCTACACTTATAGGCACATTTACGGTTGAGGAAGTGCCAGTCGTTCGCTGCAGTCGGTGTGATAATCAGTGTATGTTGTTTCAATAATAAAAATGTAAACAGTTCTCGAACAGAACCCATGTGCGCTCAAACAAGAGATTATTCAACTAATACCTCCAAGAACACTTTGGAATCGAAAAGCCGCTTTGATGAATTTCGATCAGGTCACTATTGGGAGATGAGAAGTAGGGAAAGCGTTCGAACAGTACAACACTATTCCTATCTGCACATTTCTGAGTGAATTCCTCAGCAGTTGAGACGCAGCTTCACTGAATTGCCGGCTCCATCGACCGATTTCCCTTGTCCGTTCCGACTTGAGCTAGATTTCATCATGGTTCAATCCGTTTGAAAAGCCTCGACCATGAACTGAAAGATGTTTTAATGCACAGCTCAAAGTTTAGCATAACACAGCGTCCGCTCTTCGAAGGTCTGAAAGACTCCTCGAAACCTCCTGGCCAAGATGAACTTCGATCATGAGCATTAGAAGGAACTCGACCGGAGGAAGTTTGAGTTCGAGTGACTCCCGAAGGCACCAGACTACCACCTGCTGCAGGCTATTCGTTGTTCCAGAAATGAGCCAAGACCGTCTGTGCTGAGAACGACAACTCGATAGGTGCTGAAATCTAAGAACTCCGTTGAGCTCTCGAAGACTTCTGTTCGAGCCGCGACCATGAAACCAAACTGACTTCAGAGTTAGCATTGCGCTACGCCCGAGCGGATTCCCCGCTGCAAGTTACTCGATCTGGTCGTTCCGAGCCAAAGCAGGAAACTGTATTCGTACGAAGTATATTTTATTTCGGAGAACTAATCAGGCAGGAGAACAGCGACGCGCTACGCATCATAATTTCATCACGCGCTCATGTTTTCGTCCTGCATCCCCCGTTGTCGGCGAGCGCCTGCACTCCTTGAGCTCGCGAACTGCGTGCAAACTTTGGGCCTCACGCGACAGACTTTTCTGACTGTATCGGAGCCGCAGATGGTGGTCATGTCTAAATCACCGCATTTGAAGTAGACGCCGGCGTGGCTTCCTGCAAATGAATGAACGTCATGCCTCGTTATCGATACCGAAAGCAGTCGAAATCGATTAATATTCTTTGAGATTTTCGACCTGCGATTCATCCGCCGACTTCCGCGTGAAGGCGCGGAATTGAGTGGTGGGCATTCATTAGCAAACGGGTTTCAACGCGTTTTATGTTCTCACCAATGGCCATGAGAGCCAAAAGGACACAGAATACAGCCGTCTTCATTCCGAGTTGCAAGCTTGTGAATTTCGGCTACTAAACTCGGACTGATCAAAGTGCGCGCTTATATGCCTCTATTACAGTTTTCAATCACGATCTATTGAATCACGTCCCGGATGCGCTCTTATAAAAAGAGGAATAGCTCTTATTCGATCGTCAGACAAAAGGAAGAACTCAATCATTCGCTCAATTAAAGACAATCACGGCTCCAGCCTAGATTTCAGTTCTATCAAGCTGTAAAGATCCTCCAGGTACCTAGTAGAGAGGAATTTAAGCAAATCTTTAAGACGCAGATCCTGATTGCCACAAAAGACTGAAAGTTCCACAGGAGCGAATTGCTCCAGACTCCTGGAGGCGGACGGAGAAGTCGCTGTAATTGCCAAAAGAACGATGAGCTTCTTTACTGAATTCCGATGAGATCCGTGAACATAGCTCCCATCGGATCCAATGTCCAGAAGCGGATTGGCCGGTGGTTCGTGGAACTTTGCTGTTCGCGGAATACTTCGAATGTCGATTCTAGTCTATACGTCTTCCATCTTGGTTTGGATATCGCTGGTTGCTTTGAATCTCCTTTTAAGCGATCTCATTTCATCGACTGACGGGAGAGCCTCGAGAACATATTGTGCCTCCGCATCACAACGTTGTCTAAAGGAATATCTGAAATGTTGAAATTCATCTCGTCATTCATCTCTCTTC
Source organism: Neoseiulus cucumeris (assembly GCA_021527715.1). Taxonomy (NCBI): domain Eukaryota; kingdom Metazoa; phylum Arthropoda; class Arachnida; order Mesostigmata; family Phytoseiidae; genus Neoseiulus; species Neoseiulus cucumeris. The sequence goes on from JAJSRV010000051.1 coordinate 639,188, forward strand.
CTGTCAGTTCGACTTGTGCGGCTGCCGCTCGTTGGTATCAGTCGGCTCATACGGAGCTTTCGCGATTCAAACTGAAGTGAAGCATATCAACCCTTTTTCAGCTTGGCTCGAACATTTCTCAAGCAAGTGGATGAGGGAGCTCGCTTTAGCACTCATAGGCTAAACATACGACCGACAGTAGGATATTCGAGGTCTGTGTAGAACAGATCAATTCAAATCCTCTATGGATAGACATTTTCGATCGCTCGTTCGTTCGGCAAAAATTGCTTTCAATCGTCAGGCAGCGGGTCAGCGAGCTGGTTGCAGCGTCATTTTTCAGCCAAGAATACCAGCTCCAAAACTACAACAAACTCAGCTCGCTGGCACTCATGTGCCGGAACGACATGCAGTACGAGAAGTCTCTAATTTCATCCTATAAGACCTGGTATATCTGGTCGCTATTATTCTAGTTTTGGAAAATCCATCTGCAGCTGATCCACAGGCGAAGTTAAAAGTTAAAACCCGAAGAATCGATTCAGAGTTTTTTTTATTGAGAAACCTCGTTTCGAATCAGAGACGCATGGGCTTCCTTCATCGACCGTACTCATGGTCGTAATTGTAGTTCTGGGACTCCCTGTTGCTATTTGCGTTGATCTCGAGACTTGGCACCGGATCGGCGTTGTAAAACGACACCTTTCCACGTTTGCATGCTCTCTTGGAAACATCACACAGATCTTGCAGGTGGTCGTTCTTGCACAAGATTTCCATTGGGATATCCCCGCACTTGACCATTGTGCGCTTTCCGGCCTCGGACACTGTTATGGAAGGAAGGAAATGAAGCATGTGAGCGGTCAGTCTCTCGGACATCAAACGAGCCAATGGAATGGGCGATTCTTCAGAATACTCGCAGAGTGAATTAAGAGAAGGAAAACTAAATGAATGAAGTTTGGGAGAGCGATTGGTCCAAAGTGAAGGAAAAATAGCCTGACGGGTTGCTCTCTTTTACTCACCAACGACAGAGAGAGCAACCACGACGCAAAGAACGGCAAACTTCATCTTGACGCGACCGACCGGAGAAATGATTTTCGGAGATGGCATGAGGTTCCTTATATGGAGCTGTCCACTAATTACCTCGTCACGTCGTTTGAAATCACGAATCTTTTGATTAGCGGCTCGTCTTGACGTGGAGATTACGAATTCGGAAATGAACGGACCTATTCTCGTGAGCGCTCCATTTTGATAAGCAGAAAGATTCGAAAATCCATTGATATTGGGATATAACTCCGCGACTCGGAAGGAATGGAACGCCGAGCGGGTATTTGTCTTGCTCAAAAATGTGGATCAGGCACCTTATTTCGAGATACTTAGCTTCCTGGTACCGATCGGGCGCTGTTTCACCATGAGAACTCTCCAATGGGCCGATGAAGATAACGATTTTGAAGGCACGCGCTTTTAGAATCGAGATCCGTCCGTTCGGGGAGTACAGCTTGATGGGGAAGAACAAGAATGAAACGCTGAGAATTTAGGCGCCACGCTCTGGTAGATCAAAACGCTCCATTATCGGACCCTCGAAATTCAGGCCACCGAAATGAGGCATTTCATCCATATCAAATTTCATCCATATGTCCTTAAGTGCCGCGTACAACGAACCCCACGTGTAACGAACTGCGCCCATATCTCACGAATAAATCACAGTTTGACTAAGATCCCGAGCTGGTTTTCAAGAAATGATCCAAAGAAGGCGCCGAGAAGCTGTGATTCGCTCTGGAAGAGACCAAAATCCATTATAAAAGGACTTCGTTATACGCGAGTTCGTTGAAGACAGGGTTCGTTATCGGCAGGATTCGTTATACGATGTCAGATTTTTGTATTTTCATGGGTCGTTATACGCGGCACTTCAGGGTAGTTTTCGCTCGACATACGGAAACGATTACATATCTTTAAAGACTCGAGGGTAAAAACGTGAATATTTCTGAGAGATTTGGCGAAACTCCGCGGCGTCTCACGGCTCCATGAAACTCGCGAAAAATCTACACTCTGCGAATTACCAACATCCTCAATAGTGACTCGAGCTGTATTTCAGGTCAAAGTTGAGAGGCTCTCCTCGTGCTGTCACCGGAAAATTGTTCTCGCGCGTGAGCCCTCGAAAACACTCTGTCCGGATACTTTTGACTGGACGGTACACAAAACTCAAAAGTGTCCGGACACATGTTATGGCCAGTTTCATCATCAATCACTAATCAATACAGAACTTGTCTACGTGGGAGGGGTCTCTTTAATTGCTATCAGCTATCGACACGGACAAATGTTCACATAACGAGAGCTGAGTTTCAGAGATGGGATGAATCATATTCGAACAATACCTCAATGACGAGAACAATGAGCAAATGCTCAGGGACTCGAGGAACCAGCCATAACATCTGTCCGGATACTTTTGAGTTTTGTGTACCGTCCCGTCAAAAGTATCCGGACAGAGTGTTTTCGAGCGCTGAACGGGGGCTCAGGCGCGAGAATAATCTTCCGGTGACAGCACGGAGGGACCCTCTCAACATTGACCATCTTCTGGCCAGGAACAGTTCTTTTCGATTTCCTCCTCCTTCTGCTCGTTACATTCGGCGAAGAATCGCGCTTAGCATTCAAATTCGGCCCTCCGAGCCTCCTGTCCGGATATTTTCGGCGGGTACTGTATGATCGCTTTCAATATCACTAATCGGAAATTATGCATGATCCCTGATGCATAGTTGGAGACATAATTCTCCTGCATTCCGAGACCACGCCAGTATCTCGATGTCAAAACTATCTCAACATGGGAAGATTCTAACGATAAATTCTAAAACCCTGTCGCGATTGGAATGCAATCCGGGAAAAAACCCTTCCAGCATCATCCGATATTACTATGGTGATAATTGTTCATTAACTGACTATCAAAGCATAATTTACGAAATTATGATACACGCTATCTAGGTTTTAGGGGGATGAGGAGAGCCACGCGGGTTTTCAAAGAACGCTACAGCGGTAGTCTTCAGTATTCAGCCCGAGGAACCTTGACACTTGTTCTCCTCTAATGCATCCCGACAGAAGCGTTCTCGGGACGGCATACATACACTGGGGCAGATACGGGCATTATGGGTCATCCATATCCATTATGTTTGAAATGCTGGAGTTCGGAGCTCGGAGCTGCGGACCGAGCAATCTCCGTCAGAAGGATTGTTCCACTCGAGAGAATGCAATCACCAAACTTGATCAAACAGGCGAAATTGAAAACTTGCACATTCGTCGCTCTCTTATCCTCAGACTCCTTGACCTTTTGAATCGAGCCTGCGGGGAACAACCTCTTGAAGGACCTCTCAGACTGTTTCGCGAGTTCGTTTCCGCGAGAGTTCGATTCCTCTGTTTGAAACATAAAATGCATTGAAACGCCGGCAACACACAGCGGCCAACTTCGCCAAATCAGGTGGACAAAAACGAAGGTTCGAACCTCGGTATTCTGAGTCTTGCTTGTTGTTCTCCGATGCAGAAAAGTTCGAGAGCCACACTTCTTTCCGACCCAACCTCGCTCTTGATGTCTGATGTAGCCCGCGCAACATGGATGAAATTAGCGTCCCCGAGATTGTCTATTTTCGTCATCTAACTTTTAAGCGGAATTTAAAATGAGAATATGGAACTTCTCCAAGCGGTATCGCTTTGATCATCCTCATTGGTGCAGAAATGAGTCACCCAACCACCCACCCACGTGGCCAATATTTCACCCGTAAATATCAGAAAGAGCTCGATGAAGAAAAGCTGAGTTTCAGCTAAAATCACTTATTTTCACCTACACTGGAAACACAATTTCGATGCCAGAACGTGGTCCCGTGCACTCAGATTCCGAGGCTACTCGCACATCGGTGCAGAAATCGAGTTAAAGACATTTTACTGAAGGCTGGAAAACCCGTAGATTCTCGTGGGCCGCAAAAATCATCCCGTTCAAAATGCTCGCAGCGAGATCTTCCCCATCTCCAACTCGCAATTCTGGCGAATTCAGAGCACTTTCGAGCTGTCGACCTGAATTACGCCCCTGATATAATGGATTTCATCAAAAATCGTACCTGGACTCACTGAAAAAGTTAATGTGTTCGTTGCGACGTTGTCCCAGAGTGCCTCGATACCCGTTTGCTGACGGAGAAAGCACAAGAGGTTGGACACGAGAAGCGCCGCAAAATCGGAATGCCAAAAGCGAGGACGGTGTCGAGTGTAAAATCACTACACGAGCTTTACGTGTAGAGCTCTCTTGTGGATGCCTTTCGGGGATGTGAAGAAGGGAAAAACTGAAGGTACTCTGATCCTGCAGTGGACGATTCGCTAATCTCCCGGAGAATCAACCTCAGTGCAGTGGCTGTTCTACGATCCGACACTGAATCGGAGATGCACCTTAGGCGACGTGCAAACAAAGGGTGTGTTCATGTGCATCGGTTGACACTCGACGACGGCGCGGCGGCGCAAATTCAATCTCTGACCAGTTGTAGACACCCACCAGTTTTGCAAACCCTACCAGTTCTGGACCGCCCCTGCTGGCTTGAAAATGGTCGGAGTTGATGCTGAGTCGATTGTGATCGAATTGTAAGCTGCAGCCACTCAATATTGCCGTGCCGTTACATTCCTCGGTGCCTGGTGCACCCCTCTGGGAGCGCGAACAATGAATTTCGAACCGCTTGAACTGGGCTGGCCTAGGGTGACTCGCTCTGTTTGAAAGATTGAGATCAATTGCTCCTCTGGAGTAGAGAGCCTAACGAGACAGAAATCGTCCGTTCACTCCCGCAGCTCAATGTGTTGCACAATCGAGGAATCTCAACCGAGTCCATTCTCTCGAGCGAATTTCACTCTCAACAAGGTCTGCGTGGCGTAGGGAATAAAGCGCCGCCGCTCCGCCGTAAAGAGCCGCGGGTTCGATGCCCGAAATCGTCGGCTCTCTAAAGATGTTTCAATGAGAGCATCTTGAAATAACTATCATCCGTTTGGTTCTCAAGTCGGAAATAAGAGCCGAAAAATAATGGGGAAATAATGAATATCACCACCGTGTGATATTCATGGTGGTCGCACATACGTGATGCGAGAGCTGCACCATATATGTATATGCAACTCTCGTTGCTGTGATTAACCCACAGTGTCCTCCTGTTGCTGAATTCGTCTTTAAAAATGATAGAATTCCTCTTTAATAGAATTCCGTCGAAGGGGAGCAAGGAGGTTAGCATTGCCAAAGTATAGTGAATCCCTCATGAGATGAACCAAAAAGCCGCTGAAGAATGGAGTCTGCTTGAGATTCCGGACTCTCCTCCGGAGAAATTGACGAAGAACTTGGCTGTTAGGTAGCGATTCTGTACCTCAATAAAATCGGAGCCAAGCTGAGCGATGCAAACCTCGCCGTGATCATAGATGGTTTGCCACAAATTGCGCCCGCAGGTGCTCGAACGCATGGCATCGTATCGACACCATTCGTGCGCAAGGACGGTTTCGAACATGGCTCGGCAGTAATTTTTGCTTCAAGCCTCGTTGAGGACAGCCCCTATCACTCACGATTCAACTTTGGATCAGGTGGGGGACGGTTCTGACACTGCGAATGATATCAAGTTCGACCTACTCTGTTAGGAGAACGAGAAGTTTCGTCGAAAGCTTACCGACCGCGTCCGAATCGGCGGAATCGCACTCGAGGTTATGTTACGGTACTCTGAGTCAAGGTACATACATATGAGCATTCGAAGAGGAATTCTATTTTGTGGCAAGTTCACTCATGAAGAATGTAACAGATCTTCTACCATCTAAGATCTGAAACTGGTAAGTATGATAGTTCCGGACTGGAACTATGTCGCAAATCATGCCCGCACCCCCGTTTTGCGAAAAAGACCCAGCACACCTGTTCAGCACGCCTGTTGAGCGCAACTCGTGTTCGGCTCAAGCAAGTCGTAGATGCATGAGTTGGCGCATCCATGACCTTCTAAATCGATTTTCATTCTGCTTATGGAAGACAGCAGCAGGGCGGTTTCGAGATTGAGACGAGGAGGAGATTCTGCCTGAAAAATTTGAAGACTTCTTATGGAAAATTGGACGGAAATGGAGCAGAAAGGATAACAGTAACGATAACAGTAAAGGTGAGCGAGTCATGTCGAACCAGAATCACCTTGTATTTATCATGTTTGACCCGGTGGAACAAACATCCAAAGACGAATATGGAGAAGAAACATTTACAGGCTTCGCTGTCAATCATCGCTCGGGCTTCGGACGCATGACTTCCGTGAAACAAATACAATACTCAAGACAATGGGTGGACGTTCGTCGTCTGACGACTCGCATCAGGTGCCTGATCTTACCTAACTTGATGAGGATTCTCGTGAATCCCTTATTTGATTGAATGTTCATTCGTGATTCCCTTACAAGTCGCTAATCACTCTCGTAAGAGATGACCTACTATTTCCTCTCTAATATAATGGGCAAGCCCGAGTATTTCCGAACCGCCCGTTGATTTCTTCCCTTCGTTTCTGCATACCGTTTCTCGTATTGAAACATATGCCCGTCTATTTTCCTAAGCCAGGACATGTGACGGCGGATGGAGGCCGATCTGCTGGAGCTGAATAAGATTGGCGAGAATCCTGGAGTGGAAAAAAATTAGCCCTGAGTGCAAGACCGACAGCAAATGTGGAATCACGCAAAGAAACGTGGAAGAAATTCGGATACTTATTGTTGGGGACATATTTCCTTAGCTTTCATGAAAGTACCTATATCACAGCACAAAGGTGGACTCACAACAATGCATCTGCTTCTTTTTCCAACCGTCTCCAAGAGTACCCTCGCAGTACATATACGTGGTTGTATCCTTGGTCCGTGTTTGTCACTTAACCCGCTTAATTCGAACTGAGTATCTCGTTTCAAGGAATCATCTCACATAATCTTTCGTCGACTTGGCAAAGTCTTTCTGATTGCCGTATCGGCGGCAGGTGTTGCTCCCATCTGACTCGAGAGGAGGGCTGCGCTAACATCCGTTGGCCATAAGCAGGCATCCGTTCCTTTGCGACCATCTTTGGAGTTGCTAGGGCCAAGAACATTTTCCCTACTTCCGTCCAACGTTCTCTAGAGAGAGTATCAAAGTACAGAGTCACCGGCTATATCAGCAATCACCTCATCTCTTTTTTGGAGAGGGCTTAGTACGATGTATATTGAACCACCATTGTCGGTTTGGCAGCTCTGCATCTCATTGTTCATCCTACTTACGATTTCACGTGTCCTTCGTGACATTTGTGAGATGCGGTGATTCTCTCCGAAACCGATCGAACCTCATCTCGACGTGGGAGCTTCTTGGAATATTTCCCGACTCTTATACATATTCATTCATTTTCAGGGATTCAAAAGCCATAAGTAGAAAGCTCGAGGCCTGCCAGGCTCTGCAAAGATATTTCGATGTTATTTTGAACCCTCTGTAGACCTTACCGAACATTACGTCGAGTTCACTGATCCGATACACATAAATGACAGCATCGGACTCTGCATCTACCTTATCAGCCGAGATTGGCAGAGAAAATGAGTCGAGTTGAAAACTGCGCACAAAGAGAGAGCAATTATACGACATTCCAAAAAGGGTACAATCGATGCAACGAGGACGATCTCTCAAACAGTGTCATATTTCAAGGGGCGAGAGTTGTCAGTAGGGCACCATGCATCAAACGCTCGTCTGCCTTCCTGTGGGAAACACCTCCTTTATCTCGCTATCAACTCGTTATTCACTGGTTTGCGGACAGCGTACCCAATCACAACGAATCACCGAAGATGATCACGGCTCAGTCGCCTCACCAAATGATGCGTGTACTCTGTTTACTCGTGATGATCTCCTTATCTTCAGCTTCTCAATCGAGTACAACCACGATTGACGATGCGACTCAACAGTTCGATGCTCTCATTGAAAAAGCAGCCGCAGCCGCGCGAGGTGCTCGGCCAATACATTTGGAACCGTTCAAGATAGAAGTTGCCTCAACCGGTGAGTTCAAGACGCAGCCAAGTACTCAGGTAGTTGGGTTTTCGATTCGGAGACTGAAGATCCGATCACTCGAGATGACCGCTATTGGCTCCCAGTTTCGACCGACTTTGGAGCTTTTCGATGAACATCTCTGGGAGCGAGACGAGAATGTTCTAAACCACGGGGGATCAACCTGTAGGCGAAGGCCCATTTCTTTTCGACTCTAACTGTCCTCAAGAAGTCATAGGACACGCCCGAGACTCGCACTCATGTTTTCAAACAGACCTCTTGCAGAAGAAGGTGCCAAAAAAGAATGTTAAAATTCGCCGTTTCGCATCTTTGTAAAGCATTTTCTCATCCCGTCATGATCTCCATCATCTTTGTTTTTTGGTGTCATTCCGTTACCATAAGAGTGAGAATCATAACAGTATCAGAATCAGTCTCGCGATCGCACTTCTCGAGCGATATCGGATTATCGCGGGTCGAAGATGAACTCTCCATATTTACATTCTGTCATGGCAGTGGAACCCGTTTCTGTTTGAAAGCCGTGTCGATACTAACAATAAGTCAGGTGCCCGAGATATTGAGATTCTCCATGTTGTGACAAAGCGCTGGCTGCATCAATCAGAGCTCACCAGCAAAGCAATGAGCAGGAGCTGAAGCTCTTAGTGGCTTATTCCACGAAACGGTCATGACAAAACATACTCTCGCTAATTGTAAGATATTGTCCACCTTCCGTTCGTCAAAATTCACAGTCTGTGGTTTTTCAAAGGTTTCCTGGTGCATAAATTCGTCGCCGAATTTTCCGGCGGCACGCTGTCCGGTTTCGAGCAAATGGAGCGCGTTGATGACTGCCAGAGATCTCCAGAGAACAGAACGCTGACGTGTACCTTACGGCTGAATAAAATCTCGGTGACATCCAAGGCCAAGGTAATAGAATTTTCATTCTCCTATTTTTCTCCTCCTTTCTCTCTCTGAGAAATTCATGATTCTCAGAATGAATATGTTCGGTCCCAGAGCTGACTTCTCGTTGTACTCTGCGCAGCTGCACACTCCGAGTGATAGAGCGGAGTAACTCGCCATTGACAAACTCATTAAGAGGTGTACTTACTAAATTCTCAGGTGAAAGGAGACATCTTCCTCCCGATGGAACATCCCATTCGAACGATAAGCTGGTTCAAAGGAGGGCTAATCATTGTTCAAATGCATTTGAGCACTCCAGGAGCACTCCCCGTTGTTGAGAACGTAAAGTACTCCGACCAAACGAAGATGCAAACGACAATCACTGGCACCCTCAATCTGAACAAAGAGCGCGATGCCAGGTTTAGGGATGCCTTGAACAACAAACTCCAAGTAGACGTGAGAGACAAATTTCAGAAATACCTGTCCACGCACAGCTCGAAGGAACCAAGATGAGATCGAATCGTGTTTCGCATAATTAAATCATTCTTCATCATTCCTTCATGACTATATAGGCAATTGTGAGAATAAAATGCTGGGATCATCGGTGTCCTGGAGTACATATGTGTGCATACATCATGTTCCGCCATGTTTCCTTGAACCCACGAATTTGATCAAATATTTTCTCAACGTTTTCAAACAAATGAGTGACAGCTCGGGAGTCAAGCGTTGTTCGATGCCTAGATTATCCGGGCGTTACCAAAATAATTCGGAAAAGCGCTGCGGCAGCCTCATAAGACTCTCCAATGAGATCAATCCTGAGGATCGAGCCCGTAAAGTGTGCGTTTGCAATGCCTGTGATGGAGTTCTCGGGACCACTGATCTTCGAGCGTGGCTGCCAGCCACTCCTATTTTGAAGACTGCCTCGACCAGTCGCGAATTTCCCACCGCATTTCCGGACCCAACATTCATGGTACCTCGAGGCTTTCTTCTACAGAATGGAGCGGAGCTCAGACTGCGGTGCGGGTCTTTAGCGCAGAAATGGTTGCCATCATTGTTCTCGCCATGTTACCAAAATATTGAGGATGAAGCATGCGCATAACGGCGAGCGAAATTTCCTCCTCATCTCATTCTTCGAGAAGAATTCTGACTTTGACTGATGATAAACTATTTCTTCCTCTATATTTGCATCGCTCTCGGAGCGAGGTTGCGGCGTGGGCGACGGAGCGCTCTAGTTTGACCACCACAACATCTGCTTCAAAAGCTCTCAATACGGGTATTTGAGTCCTTCGTCTTGGACAATCCGCATGACTTGTCACTGAGTGATCGAGCGGGCTGTATCGGGATCTCTGCCACTGACGGTTCATTTCTGTACTCTTTCGTCTCCAAGACAGGTTGAGAGACAGGACTATTGCGTTTTCCATGCGGGGGAGCCTGTCCTCCTTAAGAGGATCGTTTCGAGGCATGGCAATGATCTATGCAGCTCTGAAATCTCATGTAGACGGAGTCGCGCAGGGGAGGAGCTCAAAGGAGTCATGACCCCTTCTCGAAGATTTCCGTCCGGCACATAGAACACCATTATAAAGATTATCATTATCTAATGCTCCCCTCGAAAGAAGGAGCTGTATCCCCCCCCTCGAAAAGATCCTGTGCACGCCGCCGGCGATCTTATCATGTGGGCATTACTGGTTGGGAATCAGGGCCAGTCTTCAGCGATGATGAGTTTCTTCTTCGACGGTTAAAAACACCCGGTTCAGCGTCCAGAGGTTCCATTCGATCGTGGCCCTGGATTATGCTGAGGTGAAAGCTTCTTCCGTTTCTTGTCTGGTTTTCTTTGTTATGGCTCATCGCACGGTTTTTCGTTCGAGTGTTCGATTCCGAGTTTTTTAGAGCTCTGTCGTCGTAGCCAAGATTGACAACGTGGCGGCTCTGCGCCGCGGCGCCCCGTCGAGATAGCTGCTTCTTTGGTAGAGGACAGAAGTCTCGCGCTCGGAATGATATCCCCCGGAAAGCGCGAGGTTCACAGGTTCGAGGTGACAATTTATCGACGATGGATTCGAGGATGGACTTGTGATTGTTCAAACGTCCGAGCGGCGGAAACGATCCCGATAGCTCAGCACGCCGAATACCGAACGAGAATGCAAATGACTTTCACAAGCGCTCCGAGTTTGAGCGAGGAGCGAAATTCCTGGTTCAGAGACCTTCTGCGCAAAGAACTCCAAGCAGAGTGTAGGATAAATTCATCGAATACCATCTAGTACAAAACCTAAAAGCTCCGAGATTTAGTTGACCCTTGTTGGAATCTTGTTTCGAAATCTTAAATCGTCCTTCATCCTCTCAACGATGTATATCAGCCCTTCCAGTGTGATAATGTGCTCGCAATAAATCCTATTCCGATTCAAAGATCGTTCGTTGTACCAGTGTGCGATGTTCTAATCCGCTGAACCGACCTGGGGGAGCTCCAAGAATCCCCTCGGACCAGATCTCAATCATCGTCGAAAATATCGGAAACAGGATAGGATGTCCGAAAAATTCTCGATCTCTTTCGACAGAGCAGATGCTTATCGGTGCCGAACTGATAGAATTGCATCACCCCGAAGGCTGCACGATTTCTTGAAACACCGCTGCTTTGTTACCTAGGCCGAGGATCTTCTTACGAAAACAATTTCATTTTTCTCAAATCCAGCGGAGCAAGTGCCGAAACCGTCATGAATCGTAGATGTTAAAGAGCACCCACGCAATTCCGCTGGATTCTTATGGTTAATCGAAGAATGCGTGCGTCGGGCGAATTCTCGTGCGCTGGACATCGTGACTGCTTGACAAATGGTTTGTCATATCGAAAAAATCGAGAAATGTCTCTGATCCCACAGAATGGATCATAGCATTCTGCGCTGCCACAAAATTTCCCATCTCGACCATTCCTTGTTCTACGTTTGCTGGTGGAGTCCTGGACACTCCACAGAATGTTCAGTGGAAACACCTTCATGGTTTTCACACTCCTGTCTCTGCTCCTTCCAGGTAAGATGATTCACTCAACCCCACGGAAGCTTTGTATAGCGGGCGTTCCAGTTCTCGGAAAGAACCCCCCGATTATTCAGGAGGAGCTTTCTTCGGAGAATTTTTCAATTTCAACCGTGTCGACGAATCGGTCATTGCCGAAGTGAAATACTTCCGATAAAACTCTAACAGGATACTATCTCACGTTTCACCGTTCGTAGGCTCCAACAGTGATCCAGCGCTGGACGAGGTGACAGAATGTCGTCGTAACTTCACCGTGGAGCATCTTTGTCACCATGCCACCGTGGAGCTTCGAATGAAGTGCGGCCTTTCCGCCGGTCACTGCCGCTTGATCGAATTCCACTCATGGCACTTGTTTGACGAAAACCATCACCACTGAACGGTCACAATGCAGAAGTTTTGTACAGCATACATCGTTCCAACATGAGGCGATTATCGTTTGCTCCAGAGCAGTGATTCTCAAAAGGGGTGCTCATGGATCCCCGAAATCGAAGAGAGTCCGAAAAAGATCCATGGCTGTCTGCTGCGCGTTCAGGAGGTTCACAAGATGCACGGAAAGCTCGGCTACGCGTCTACGGCTCGAAAAACATTAAAAACCGTTGCTCTGGAGCCGTCTGGTCCCGCCCGGCAGCACCTTAAACCACCTACGAGAGCCTTGTGATGGGAAAAACACGCATTGAGGAGTCACACTCCTATGATAAGAAATTGGCTACTAAAAGACTTGCATGTACGAAGTTGCGTGCGTGGGCTCTCCCCTCGCTCTGAATGTTTTTGGGATGGTCATGTTATGAAGTTGACGAGGACTTTACCCGTGAGAGTGAATGTATTTCAGTCATAAAGCTAATGGAAACGAAATCAGGTCAGGAATGCCGAATACATGATGTCGATTTATACAGAGTGAAGGCCCAGAGCAGACATTCGGTTGACGCATCATTCAGTATCGAGTGTCCATAATCTTGTCTGCTTGTCAAAATCTCACGCGCTTAGTGTTCAATGCACATTTGATCGAATAAAAAGGGAGACATTCCGCATGACTCAAGTGTTCATTTATTGCATAGGGAAGAAATGTCGCGAAAATCATCGATGAAGTCTGAGCCCATGATGAACTATAACTCCGACGATCGCGTGGCTAGGGACAAAATGAATTTCAGTGGGTTGCCGGCAGGCAGACGGACTGTGGTTCACTATCCAACGGTACTTAAATAATCTTTGTTGAAGTCATAGTGATCTCTGTGTTGTTCTGGACTGGGCATTAGAGCAGGTACAGGTGTGGAATATGTTATAAGACGCTAGAGATGGTGGGCATCATCGATCGGCTGAACCGCGCGGATATGAATATTCTTAGGAAGGGAACTTGAGGGGACAATGTTCTCGAAGAGATTTGCATTTTTCCCTGATTAGTATGTCCTGAAGCTTGATCACCCATCAGAGAGTGTGTCTAAGCAAAGCAGGTCTGCATGGAAGACACCGCAATCCGTGACTTATCCAAATAGGACTCATTCTCGAGATGTGTCAGCACTACGACTGCTCAGACGAGTAGAGGATCCCAATCCCTGATCGATCCACAGTCAAGTCAGAAAATCACATTCTACATTATTGAAGCCTAGCTCATACTACGGACGATGACTGGTGGCCTCAGAGAGACGGTTTACGGCCGAGGAACAAGCTGAATTCTGAGTCGAGATAGCGGCGAGCGCCAAGATCACCAGAAAGACGGCAGGCTACTCGGCCAGAATCGAATAGTTCGCAACTTCCATTGACTCCGTTGTGAAATTTGCCTCGTAGGGTATAGCTATTTGTCGTTCCACCGACTGGAGAACAACAGTGACCACGGAGCCTGATGCACAACCAGTATTTATTATGTCTTCTATTCTCAATCAAATTTAACTCGAACAGCCCTGAAAGCTCTCATTGTCAGCGTTGAATTCGGGATCACGTTTCATATCATTCAAGTCAGCCCAAACGAATCGGCCGTGAAGCGGTTAACCATTAGACCATAGAAGCTGAATCGTCCTGCAAAACTGAGGAGTTGAGTGATTTCCTTGAGATTCTGACTATCCATGGAACCAGGAAAAGATTTTATACCCCTGCATCTTGCAGCGTCCTATCAGAACTTCCTTCTCAGCTCTTTCCCAATTTTTCGAAACTCGGATTGTGTTCTTCGGTTCTTGTGATTAATAATACTTCGGAATCATTATGAACCTTCTGCATCTAGCTACTTTTACGAACCTGTTCTGTTTCGGTGGTAAGCTTACCTGCCGATTGAGTATCCGCGGGAAATGCGGATGCGTCCAATCCTCATCGAGACGGGGCTCCTGTGTGCTTCAGAGGTCACACGAGATATGTGATTGTGAGCTCGGATTGGAATCGCGAAGGGCACTGCGGAGCGAAGGGACTCAACCGGAGGTCAGTCCGATAGACGTGACGTCAAACGATAGTCTGCGACTGTGTCCCGAGCAAAACTTTGTCATGGATGTCTTTCATCTCTTTGATTCCTCGCATTTGCTTCTTCGCTCTCGGCGCAGCATTCTCAGCCGAGAGTCTCCGCAATCGCGGTTTGAGGATCGAAGACGACCACGAGGATGAATTTCGGACAAGCATTCCATCGAGGAAGCTGACTGACGTGACTGCGATCCACCCCATCCTATCTTCTGCCGGGCCCATTTCTTGCTAATATCATACCTCGCTCCGTTCTTTCACGAGGTTGCGGAGGTTCAGGCACCTGAGGTCAGTAGGGCTCTGGTACCTAGAGAATCTTCTTCGACATTCGTCTCAACAGATAGGGAAACCATGGAACCAGAGGTCTGGTACCAGAAGAAGAATACCTCACATCTCAAAGTCTACGGTCTCCTACCGAAACGGCTCTCGATTTTGTTTCTTCAGCCTCCGGCGAGTTCCGGTGACTATTCGCACTCGAAGTACATCAAAGTTACCGTCCGAAACAGCCAAAACACCGGACGAGGGGTCAGAATTTACGCAAAGTGGCGGAAAATGACGAACGGAAGACCAAAGACGACGTCCAATGCCCAGTGAACGTCGCTTCAACCGTTCACGCCGAGAACGCGGAAGCGTTCCAAAATGGTTATTTGAAGTCGCAGGATTTTCAGTGTAGCTGAAAGAATCATTTTCGAAATGAGATTAGAATCCTGCTCGGTAACAGCAATAATCTACTGAGACACTCACTTGAATGGCTCCTTCATCAAAGAGAAAATCAGAATCTGTGATCGGGAACGATCAACTATTGCAGCACAAAAACTGACTTCCCGCTGGTGACCTTGGAGTCGTGATTGTGAACTTTTGTTGTTGAGGGTACGGCGACGTCCGACCTACAACGCATATCCAACAACAATTCAACGAATTGCAAAACTTATAGAAGTGAACTCACGTAAACTTGAATGTCATTGTGGCCAACGGTTAGATGCTCAAGAATGCATTCGCGCTGTAGTCGATGACGCGGTCTGAGGGTTCTTTCCCCAGGCGGTCTCGCTCCACCTGGAAGAGCGTGTTCCAGATGGATTCCCGTGTCATGGAGATCGTGACCGTGTCGGAAATTATCTGTCATGCTTCAATCGTCGAAGCGTCGGGCACCCAAACGAATGGATTTAAGCATTTGGGGCTGCGAAACGCCGGAGCTCACATCCGTTCCCGTCCAGTAAAGCAATCGTTGGCAACTTCCGCAAACGAAATGATCAACATTCTCATCATCTGCAATCTGTTGTCATGCCTTGTCCCAGGTAAGATTATTGTCTCTAGGTCGCGGGAGTAGCTCGTCGAAGCTCAAACATTCTCTAAGGTTCAATCTTTGACAGGATCTATTCAAGTTCCAATCGCATGTTATATGCACTCTGCTTACGATATTTGTCACAACCATGAGCTCCGAGCGTCTTGTGGCAATCCTTGCCGCGAAGTAGAGGATATCAGGCCGCGAGCATGGCGCGTGCCTCCGCTGATGCATCATCATCACTGAGCCTGTGGCTTACTCAATCGACCCAATAAACCGAGTCTGTGATTGCTGCACAACGCTGTTTTTCCTCCATGCAGTCTCTCAAACCCGGATCATGTTCCAAGGGGTGCTTAGAGATAAATCATGTACTATTGACCAATGCAATGTGCTGTTGGTGTGGTGCAAGACAGCAATGCGAGAAGTCTCCTCTTCATCCACCCAATCATCTGTCGATGATTTCTTGAACGAAACACATGACCAAGCTCTCACTGCGACGGGTTAGCCTCTCAAGACTATCACATCGACTTCCTCACGGTATACCGAGTCTCCCGAGTTACTTCGCTTTGGAAGAGTTCCTCACTAATAGTATTCACCTCAAACATTCTAAAGATAGAATAAAGCAGTGATGCTAACGAGATTTTCGAGCCAAATGTTGAATCAGCAATCCGCCGTGGACTGAAAAGTTTCGCGAAAATCTCGACTCGTTGGAGCGCCGAATATTTCAGAAACCGATTGCCGCAATGGAATCCTTTCCTCAACAGCGTCCATCACACTGCGGTTCCCTGAATTCCACTGATTTCAGAATGAAATTCTACTTACTCCTTTACCGAAGCTTCGAGTCTGTTGACTTGATTGGAATCCACATACAAAAGTAACATGCCTAGAAACACGGATCGGGCCTCGCAGGTAAAAAAGGCCACGATTCGAGCACCAACGGCATAGATTGCGTCAAAGTTTCAACATTTTCTTTTAATTCTCTCTGAGCGTGGACAATATTTCGAAAGCGTCTCTGGCTGTATCGGGCCCTGTCCCAATATCATTCTCATCATCATCATCATACAGGCCGTAAGACGACAATATCGCCTAAATTCGTTTTGTTTCCTTAGTCTCTTATAGAAAAAAAGTTTCCAACATGAGGCTTTGTGCTCTGTGGCGTTGGGATCGAGGTTGTAGTGTCTTATTTGCATGTTTTTCGTTCATGCGAGTCTCTAGAAGAGAAATTTTTCATTATGGGGCTTTTTAGGAGCGAAATCGGAAAATCGGAAACGGTCTCTCACAAACGAGTTTCTTTTAAGAGTTAATCTGTCTTGAACAGATCCGACTGTAATCAGCTTCTAGACACCTTATTGGTACGGTAACACGAATCGTTCGTCGGCTGTGTCGTCAAGATTAAGAGGGTAAGAAGAGCATCAGACCGAGAAGGCCGGGAAACGACGGAGGTTCCGCCGAGTGTTCAGCTAAAGAACGATGAAATCTCGGATTGAAGACGGAATGAACGAATATTTTGATAATTTCCTGCAATCAAAATTTTTTCTAGTTCCCTGCAGGCGTAACGTGAATCGATGTAGCTGGAGACGAGATTAGGGCGTCAAAAACATTCTCTTGGCGTCAACGTAAAGAACTTGGAGCGGTTTGCGAATTCAGGGAACAGACTGCTTTAGAACAGACTGCTCCGCAAGTCTCATCTTCTAACATTTTCGGAAGCATGATTACGTCAGATTTCTGCGACAATCGGAGGCCTATTCAGGGAAAGGCAGAACAAAAACCTTCTGGAGCAACTCCGTGAAACTTCCCTCACACTCACCGTCCCTCCATTAACATCAACGGAAAAAGTGTGAATGAAACATGACGATCGGAGTAGATCACAGAGACAGCATGCCGATGATTCCCCTCTTCTTTGAGAAAGATGCCTCGGTTTTTGATGGAAAAAAATCCGCTTTCGGACGGCTTTCAGGAAGCGCCGAAGAGATTCCTTCTTGAAAGTGTAGCTACGCTCAGAAGTAGAGAACCAAGTATAGGCACAGTGCTTTTGGGCGGCAAAGTCGTCATAGTGGCGGCGCAGGAGAGGCGGCACCTCGGTGAGAAGTCCGCCGACGACGAATTTTCATTGACTTATTCCTTTGAGGAAATCGATCGAAAGAAATCTACCGCCCATCTGAAATTCACCGCCGTACGCACGTGCCTAAACGGAGATCTGACCCTGGCTACAAAAGATCTATTCCCGATTTCCCTCGGAGTGTGTCATGTTCACACGGGTTCCAGCGTATGCAAGTACTCTTAATTTCTCCGGAATAAAACTGGCCTGACACTTGAGATTTCCATAGAAGTAACAATGTAGATTTACGTTCGAGAAGTACGCGCGGGAGATTTCTCACGTTTGAAAGCTCTCCCGTTATGGAACCTTATTTTCCGAGATGGTTGAAATTGAGGTGTAACGCAAGCCTTGAACCGTCCGCAGTTGTCGATGGAATCGCTGTCATTGTCAAAAACTCGTAGTTCATCAGAAGGAATTAGAGAAAACGTGTCACGGGTAGGACCTTGTCTCCCCAGCATCGTGACGGCTTGACAGAAGGTTTTACTTCTCAAAAATCTGTGGTCTGTCACGGGTCCCACGACATGGATTATGAAACGTTGATGAGGCTATAAGTAAAACACTTGCTGTGGAACACTTCTCATTCTTCGCTCGAGAACTCGTCCTCTGCAAGAATGTTCATTCCTCTCATAATTTGTTCTCTGATTTCGCTGCTGATCCCCGGTAAGATTATCATGTCGATTGCACGAAACCCAGTTCCTCCGGTGAGATAATTCCGCCGATCGAAATACCCAAATGGTTTGGTTCTT
Source organism: Neoseiulus cucumeris (assembly GCA_021527715.1). Taxonomy (NCBI): domain Eukaryota; kingdom Metazoa; phylum Arthropoda; class Arachnida; order Mesostigmata; family Phytoseiidae; genus Neoseiulus; species Neoseiulus cucumeris. The sequence goes on from JAJSRV010000051.1 coordinate 657,631, forward strand.
TTCTTCATTCCTTCAACCTTACCCTGGATTTTCCGGGATTCAAACGTCATTCGGGTCCTGGAATTGTTATATCGTGGCGGCAGTTCGGCAGTTGCGATTTCCGGCAATGATTCTCACGAAAAAATGTCGCTCAAAACTCCTCGGCTATGGAGCCGAGTTTAAGAAATGATTTTGGTAACCATTCGCTGTGTTTCGACCGTTTTCAGGGACTTTCTCGAAGCCATTCGTATGTTATCTCTACTCGAAGGACGAAATTTGCCACAACTTGGAACTTCGAGGGAGATGTTTACTCGACTGTCCTGACTATGAAAAGATAAAAGGTCGTGCATGGCTTGTTCATCGACGAAGGCATCACCACTGAGAATGAGCCTCACGCTTCATTCGACGAAACAATAAAGACATTCTGAGCAGCTCCGTCCCGCCTCAGGCAACCGCCGCTCAGATCGAAAGATATGATTGTCATGCGCTGCGTTCTCATTCGGGGTTTGGAAGACGGAGGATGGCTCGTGCAAGGTATTTCTCCTATGTAGATTTTACGTACGGCAAGATGTTGCAATCTCGGACGCGGCAGAGGAGATGAGACTGCGACCGATGGTAGGCAGTTTCGTGGTCAACTTCAGAAAGTTGCTTCTCCGTTGAGCGTGACATGACAGAATCGTGCACTTCGGATAAAATTTTTCATGAAAACTGACGAGCTGCACTTTTGCGGATAGAATGGCACTCCTAATCTAGTGTCGGTGGTGGCGAGTTCCTATCGGTAGAAGCTTACGATGGGAACGATGTTGTAGTGCTCCCTCCTCGGTAAACTTGGAAACTCTTTTCTCACTTCTTGATGCAAAATGCTGCCTGAAGCTATCGAGTGTCGCAATGCTTTCTTCGGCTTGTTTTTTCTTATGTGATATCTGGGTTCTATCGACGGGGGAACAGTTTGCAGTATTCTTCATTCCGAAAGTTTCAGAAGCCCAGAGAATGGGGGTGACAACCGGAACCTTGCCTTCGGCTTGATGGAGAAAAGTTGTGCCAAAATGGAAGGCTAAGATCGGAGTACAAGATCGACGAGAGAGCATGTGCCAGATTTCAACAAGATTCTCAGGCTGACGGTGGGAAGAAAGGGTTGGGAAAAAGTCGTAATCGAGCAAGAATCTTTGCCTAGAATGTTGAGATGCCACTCTCCTTGAAGTTCATGTTCTAACAGTCGACCGTGCGGAGCCATGGATGGATGATCAAGTGGAAAACTCATACTCATATGATAACTTCCCGAGAAAAAAAGAACTCTTCTTCCTATACTCAGGAAAGAGAATCCTGACCGATTTCTTTGAATTTGAATCAATGTGATGTGATATTTTCTGACTCTGAACTAATATCCTGCCGATTCTTGCAAACTGTCATCGTGCAGCTGCGGTATCGTGACGCGTCATTCGAGCGATCTGTTAATCTTCTGGCGCTAGATTTGAGACGATCGAGTTTCATGTCCACGAAACTATCATCAACGTTCAGAGATTGAGCTGGTTCGACGTAATGGTCACTTCCGCGTTGGCTTTCGTACTCGCGATCCTCGCTATCGGTAAGGACGTATCTCCGAAGTTCTGAATAACCCCGGATCCCAGACTTGTAGCACAACAAAGCCTGTGAGAAAAGGCTTGCATTGGTTTCAAGCAATCTTTGGGGGCGTGAATCATAACCTATAACTAAACAAATCTTCTGCTCTTCCACAAACAGCCGCTGAAGATGTCTCTCTGAGCCCCCTGAACCGAGATGCTATATGCGCGAACACGCAGCTCAGATATCTTTGCAGAAATCCAGCCCTGAGTCGGATGTGCCACATCGACGACCAGGTTTGCACAGCGTTGACATCGGAGTACATGATCTCTCCAACGACTCGTGACCTTCTGAAAGATTCGAAAATCTTAGAAAACGACCTGCCGCTGTCTTTTGCTTCTGGTTTCCCTCGGGCGAGGCGACAACAAATCTGAGATATCGGCTTGAGAATAAACTCGTTATGCAGGAGAGCCCATGTGTGTCTTAGGATTGAGGTGCGTGGTTTCCATACAAGTCACAAAGGGAGAACTGTTCTTTGCGTTGACGATTCCTGAGAAACAGTGCCTGGAGACCTCGAATTTTCGGGCGTTGAACCGAGAAAATGAACTTCTCGCAATCAAGTGACTCGTCCCAAATCGGGAGCTGCCTATTTATCGTAGATAGTTCCATTCTCAGTTTTTTTGAGCAACCACAGCTAGCCAGACTCGAAACGGCACTGCAGCTCGAGCTCCGATTCAAGGTTCTGGAACGATTCGATGGGCCGGTTATTGCTGGTGAAGATTTGCCACGATGATTTCGTCATTGAAGCTCCAGCACCCGTAACACTTATGACAACCGTGTTGGGCACCGTGCTCTGGGAGTGACTGGCGAGAGCAGTCACGTTTGATTTGAGACAATCAAGCTGCTCCTCTCAACTTGATGAGAATTCATTCAAGGCCACCTGTTTCCGGCACCTGAGGAACCTCGAAACCTCGCGGCGTGAAGTTTAAACCGATTGAAGGCTGGTTAGCGCTTCAGAGGAAGCGAGAGCCTTTGGAATGAAACTGTTTGTGCCTGTGATACGTTTCTTAGTCTTGGTGGCTCCGTTGTTAGCCGCTCCCGATCATGAAAAAGCAAAGTCGAACACCGTCAGCGACAATCCTCGCTTAATCAGCACGCTCGATGAGCTTCCACATCAAGACCTCACCGTTGTCCTGAAAGCAACCGAAGTCAAGTGTCAGCCAGCAACCATCGAGGGATTCCCCCGACCCCGGATAGATGCAAAACTACGTTTACGCGGAGGTATCGCAGCCCATATCGGTATTGCTATCCTCATGATATTAATAATCTCAGTTCTCTGCAGCGAGTACTTCGTTCCCGCTCTTCACGTGCTTGTTCACGATCTAAGGATCGATCCCGACGTCGCTGGAGGAACATTCATGGCAGCCTCGAGTTCGATTCCTTCCTTGGTTACCTCGATCATGGGAATCAATGTCTTGCAAAACGATCTTGGCTTGTCTACGACCTTGGGAGCCGGAGTGTTGAAGGCGGCAGGGATCCTCTCTATAGCCGCACTATTTGCGAGACGCTCCGTAGAGATTCACGCGTGGCCTTTGCTCAGATCTTCCTTCTTCTTCTTGCTCTCTATGATCATCGTTCTGTGCTCTCTTATCGATAACGAAATCACCAGCGTTGAGGCAACGGTCTGTCTGGTGACCTACGCCCTGTACACGCTTGTGATGGTTCTCAATAGGAGCATCGAAAAGTTCTTCAAGCGCCTTCTAAGAGTTCCAGTATCGGAAGATCTAGCTAAAGTTCAAGATACGATCGCAAGCGAGGTCCCAAACGCGCAGAGAAGTGAGATGAAGTCGATCCCAGGAGAAGACAAGGCTCTTGCCAGGGTGGATGTGACTCTCGTCAAACCAACTGAAGTCGTCCTGGATGCTGGCAACAGAGCCAATGACCTTCCTGAGCTTTCGAGCGACCTCAAGTCCTGGGGAAACCTCGTGGTACCGCGGAAAATATATCTCATTCTCATCGCGCCTTTATGCTCTGTTCTGTCCCTCATGATTCCGAATTGTAAGAAACCAGGGAATGAAAAGTACTGCATTGTGACCTTCTTACTGTCCGGTGGACTCATTGCCGCGTTCTCGTATTTGCTAGTCTGGATGATGGCGATCACTGGACACACGTTTAGAATCCCGGACAGTGTTCTCGGACTCATATTCATGTCGATTTCGGTGACACTGCCAGATGTCATATCGTCGGTTCTAGTGGTTCGGAAGGGTTATGCGGACATGGCGATTTCGTATGTCTTAGGAACTATAATCTTCGAGATGTTGGTCGGCCTCGGTTTGCCGTGGTTTCTTCAAACCACCATCATTAAACCTGGAAACTCGGTCAAGCTACAAAACGCAAGCCTGATCTACTCTACGGCTGGTGTCTTGGTCACCGTTTTCTTATTGCCAGCGTTGACGGTCGCGACCGGCTGGAGAATGAACAAAACTTATGGTCTCGTCCTTCTTAGTTGGTATCTCACTTTCATGGTGGTCTCGAGCTTGCATCAACTGAATGTATTCGACGACTCCAGTCCACCCTCCTGCGGCAGCGAATATTAGATTGATGATGATTAGAGCTTGGAAGTTTAGGCATTATTCATTAATCAGCCTCCATCAATCCATAGATAAATTGATCGGAGGTTGATTACTTCGATGAAATTTACCCAACAGACCTCTGGGCTGGAACAATCAGGCACTATTTCACTAAATATCCATCAATTCATATTGATTGATGGAGGTTCAAAATGATTAATGCCTAAACTTCCAAGCTCTAATGATGATGAATTGTAACATTCGAAATGGTATCCTGGTGAGAAGAAAAGGTACAAAGGAGAACAAGAGAGACAGAATCGATTTCAGAAAAACACAGACCACTTGTAAACGACGATATCATCGAGGTTACCAAAATACAAGACGGAGAGAATATAACTCATCGAATAAGCGGCGCTTTCTCAACGAACAGTTAGATTCTACAATATTTTCATTGTTTCTACGCTGGAGAAACGACGCAATAAACGAAAAAATTCCCGATACATGTTTCATTCTAGCTGAAATTACCGACAGTACGGAAAGTAGAGCTCGGAGTCGGTTCTGGAACTACTTCGTTATTCATTTGCGACCAATGAAAAATCTCTTCCATTCGTATGTTATCTCTACTAGAAGCACGAAATTCGCCACAACTTGGAACTTCAAGGGATGGCTAGTGCGAGGTATTTCTCTTATGTAATTTTTGCGTACGGGAAGATGATGCAATCTCGGACATATGGCACGGGGCAAAGGAGATAGGACTGGAAGCGATGGATGGCATTTTCGTGGTCAACTCCAAAAAGTTGCTCCTCCGTTGAGCGTAACATGACGGAATCGTGCTCTTCGGATCGAATTTTCCATGAAAACTGACGAGTTGCGTTCATGTGGACAGGATGGCGATCCTTATTCAGCGTCGAAGGTAGTGATTTCCGACCGGTAGAACCATACAATGAAAAGAGAACTTCTCCTTGTTTTATTGTCGTGCTCCCTCCTCGGTAAGCTTGGAAACTCTTTTTTCAATTCTTGATGCAAAATGCTGCATGAAGCTGTAGAGTGTCATGATGCTTTCTTTACCTCGTTTCTCCCCATGTAATGTCCGAGCTCTATTGACAGGCAAACAGTTTAGTGTATCCTTAATTCCTGAAGTTTCAGGCGCCGAGTCACTGAGGGGTCAAGGGGATCCTTGCCTTCGGCTTCGAGTGGGTCATTTGTGCAAAGTTGAATGGTTGAGATCAAAGTGCAGGCTCAATGACAGAGCATGTGACAAATTCCGACCACATTCTCAGGCTGACAGTGGGCAGAAAAGGATGGGGACGAATGCTAATCAACAAAGGGTCTTCGCCTAGAGTATTGAGATGCCACTCTTCTTGAAGTTCATGTGCCAAGAGTCGACCGTGCGGAGCAATGAATACTTCATCGACAACGAAGCTCATGTTCATCTGGTGCCTCCCCGGAGAAAAAGGGAAGGAGGATCGAAGAGCACAAAACCGAAACGCGGCACTTCCATTTTTGCCGAAAACTGAGATTATTTCTGGATCGTGTGAACCTCGACAGCCCCCACTTTTTTCGCTCTTGGATTTCCCCCCCCTCCCTGTTATTTTCCCGCAAAAATCCCGTTTGTACTCGCGACGTTCTTCTGATTTCGAATGATGCGGAATCTCAGTTCTTCAGCAGCATAAGCGCTCACCCGATACGAAAATAACATTAAAGTCAAATCTAAGTAAGGAATGCGTTCTTTAATCTGAATAGTGGGTGAGAATGAAGGAAATGATTCGTAGAGTTCGTGAAATTTGTGATGTCCAACGGTTGATTGTCATAGTTGCAAGGTGATGTTTCTGTTCGTGAAAAGAGTTCGTTTCAACGTAGAACCCCGTTCCGCTCCCAGAATTTCTTCTTCTCATGGTAATTCCTCCTCCCCCCCCCCCATAACATAGTGTCGCCCCCTGTCCATCGGTCATTCCTGGACACGAAGCTGGTCTCATGGCGGATGCCGGGGAGATAATCCGTCAGCCATGGCCGCACCCTTGGCCCTGTGACTCGCGCCCCGGCCTCGAGAAACTCTTCACACTCTCTCGACCCGTGTATGGGGTTGGATAGATGCAGAAAAGTGAACTGAAAAACTCGGTTGCCGAAGATATCAATTTTCGAAGTTCGACATGAAAACGGAGTTACATGAGAACCAAATGGTACGTCGTTTCTTTCAACAAAAAAAAAAAGTTTCAGATAGCTAACCCCGTTCGAAGTGAATTGCCGAACTTCGAAGTTCGAAAACTAAAATCCGGACTCCAAACTTCAGAAATTGATAACTAGTCGCCAATGAGAACCTGTTGCACTCTTTTGGCGGCTGGAAACGGAATTGCCCTGTTCGCGCGGGCCTTGTTGAATCGTGATACCATCAAATCAAGCTGTCAGTCGTCGAGTAAACATCTCGCTGGGCTAATCACCGGTCTTGTTAGATCGCAGCTCGTGCCGAAGTAACTCGTGGAAATTTGGGATTCTTGTTTGCGGCCGGATTCCATCTCTCATCGGAAATCGCTCAAAACAAATTATCCTCCAGCAGGGTATTTTCCGGAATCGGCCCAGCTTTTGAGAACTTGTGATTATGCAGAATGCTCTTGAAGACCTGATTCGAGGAGAAACGCTTCCCGAGACGATATGAGCAACGGGACTGCCCCCACGAACCAACGTCTTCTTGAGGGTTTGCGTGAATGAATTCAACATCCGAAATACATGGCGAAAATGGCTATCATCCATCCAACTGTATAACTACAAAGGAAATACCACCTCAAAGGGAATTCTCGGTGGGCGATTCCACGTCCACCACCATTTTCAATAACCTCTTCCGAATAGTTCGAGATTGAGAAGCTTGGTTGGTGGACGAAGCAAAGGAGAACGGGAGTCTTTTGCAGGCTTCTAGGCTCCCAGCCGGGAAAAGAATCGGTTCTTGATCGAAAGAATGGAGCCGAACTGATCTTTGCGAGTTTCTGAACCGCTGACGGGGATCCTGAAAAGCCGCGAGCTCGACTGCCATTCTCTCACGAAACTCCGGGAGAAAGCTTGGAGATTACCAGCATTTGCACTACAGCATCGGTGTTTGGGAAGATCCAGAACGATGTTTCGATTTCCTGACGGTTTTCCTTCGTAAAAATTGATTTCGACCTCCAAGACCGGATTCTGCGGCTTCCTGCAAAACTCCAGAGCTCCATTTTGAGTGCATGTGGCGCGCGGCGGCTTCGAAGGAGGAGAGGGCGCCAATCTGGCACATCAGATTCTGGCATCTGAGAGCGTACCTCACTGGGTTGACGCTTATTCCGAGATATGGTAGGGTCCAGAGAGGGTTCCCTATAGAAGTGAAATAGTAGAGTTCTGCAGGCTGTGAAAAAGATTGAACATACTTTCCCTAAGTAAATCAAAATGCCAGGGGGTCACCTATCTGACATTTTTCACGAGGATGTCAAGTTTTCGAGAAAAGCACGAAAGATCCAGTGTGGCAACACCCTATACAGTGGTAATATACCGAGTACAAAGATCATCCATGACTTTTCGGAGATATTTCGGAGCCACACGTGAATCGTCCTCGAATATTATCGAAATCTCAGCGGGATCACACGAAACAGAAAGAGAGAAATCCTGATATTCCTGACGAACTCGGATAACAATCCGCGAGAGTGACGGAAGCTCATTACACAAAAGATGAATTGCACTCAACGGATCAGCTCGTCGATGTTAAAGACGTTTCCCGTCGGCGATCGACTCAGGTGCAGAAAACTTCGAGCTCTCGAGGGCGTTCATGAAACGAACGCTAAAATAGATACGCCGGCTTTGCAGCAACATTCTTCTCTCAAAGCTCCGAACACGTGAGTCAACCGTGACGGCTCGCAGCCAGGCGGATTGCGTCATGTTCCATGGAAACCAAACATTTATTCAGAGTCCCCGATTGATTCCGATCTGCTTGATCAAACAACTCGAAATTGTTAGAAATATCTGGATCCATCCCTTCAGCGGGATCCCTAACGTAACAGACTGGATACTTCGCTTCCAATCGCGAGATTCCGGGAATTTCCGTGGATTTTGATCAGGAATATCATGGAAAGGAATGACATCTCGCATAAGCCCAACAGACCTCATCTCTAGAACTCTGAGCGATCGAGATTATTTTTCGAATTCAGGCTCTTTCTCTGTATGAAGGTTTCACCGCGAGGGTCACCTGTGAACTCCGCATCGTTTCTTCATCCCACCGGAGACGTCGGGCTCATTACGGATGTCGCTGGATGTCTCCTCCAGATACTGATACGATGAAGGATCAGAATTCCAAGAGCTCATCTATGCGTCATTTTACTTCAAAGAGGTTATTACCGAGGAAAAATCGGGAGAATCGTTTCCAGAAGTACTCTGCCGGGACGAGTATAACATCCATTCAATCTTGTCGGAATAACTGTTACTCCGTCCGGCGGGTCCCATCAATCCCTTCCAAATGAGCGGAAAGTAGGCCCTGAGCTCAACTTCTCAGCAAACTTGAGCACGAGCTGTCATCTCACTTGATGAGCTTATGTAGTCGGCAGCACGAAAAGTCAAAGCGACCAAATGGCGTTCATGAGTGATGT
>JAJSRV010000051.1:668910-726360 GCA_021527715.1 Neoseiulus cucumeris
CTCTCGAGGGCGTTCATGAAACGAACGCTAAAATAGATACGCCGGCTTTGCAGCAACATTCTTCTCTCAAAGCTCCGAACACGTGAGTCAACCGTGACGGCTCGCAGCCAGGCGGATTGCGTCATGTTCCATGGAAACCAAACATTTATTCAGAGTCCCCGATTGATTCCGATCTGCTTGATCAAACAACTCGAAATTGTTAGAAATATCTGGATCCATCCCTTCAGCGGGATTCCTAACGTAACAGACTGGATACTTCGCTTCCGATCGCGAGATTCCGGGAATTTCCGTGGATTTTGGTCAGGAATATCATGGAAAGGAATGACATCTCGCATAAGCCTAACAGACCTCATCTCTAGAACTCTGAGCGATCGAGATTATTTTTCGAATTCAGGCTCTTTCTCTGTATGAAGGTTTCACCGCGAGGGTCACCTGTGAACTCCGCATCGTTTCTTCATCCCACCGGAGACGTCGGGCTCATTTCGGATGTCGCTGGATGTCTCCTCCAGATACTGATACGATGAAGGATCAGAATTCCAAGAGCTCATCTATGCGTCATTTTCCTTCAAAGAGGTTATTCCCGAGGAAAAATCGGGAGAATCGTTTCCAGAAGTACTCTGCCGGGACGAGTATAACATCCATTCAATCTTGTCGGAATAACTGTTTCTCCGTCCGGCGGGTCCCATCAATCCCTTCCAAATGAGCGGAAAGTAGGCCCTGAGCTCAACTTCTCAGCAAACTTGAGCACGAGCTGTCATCTCACTTGATGAGCTTATGTAGTCGGCAGCACGAAAAGTCAAAGCGACCAAATGGCGTTCATGAGTGATGTGGCTCACGATATGAAGGCCAGGGACAGTAGATGGGAATAGAGAGAACAGGAATGATTCACAGAAATCTCTCCCTTTCGTTAGGGCTCTATCCTACGTCTTCGCGTCAGTGAAAAACTTCTCGGTCGATGCTTCAAGCCGGATTTTCCAGACTGCGTCAGTGTACAAAATGCTGTCAGAAGGAGGAATGCCTTATAAGCGCATGACTGTTGGATTTGATGTCCTTTGGACATTCCAGCTGAACGCGTTTTCCGGACGAGTTTGCGAGAGCAGCTGAGGTCTATGCCCTTCCCCTAAACGCTTCTGAAATGCCGGATTTGCCCGATGATCCCGCTCTTTTTTCCCTTCGATAATCCCCACATTCAATGTCTGTGCTCGTGTCAACGGAAAAGGAGAGTCTTTCGTTTTCTCCTCCGGGAGTTCCCTGTTTGACAGGGAACTCCATCTTCCATGCCTTTCTTCGTGGCTCGAATCTAGCTAGTTCTCTCAAGTCCCGCGTTTGAGGAGTCTTTCAGGGCACCGAACTGAAGAACGCATATAAGAAACCTTTCGTACAAATAGCTTTGTCCACGAGGTACCTAGTCTGCAATATCCGTGACTTCAAGATAATAAAGGAGCAGACTTGCAGACTAACACTGTTCCGCGAATGGCCTTCCCGGATGACTTTATGAGAACTTTTGGTAAGATGCTCTGGAAATCTGTTTGATGCATCATGAAAATGTCATCATTGAAGATGATTGACACTTTTGTCAGAGTCGTGAAGCAAACAGTTGTTGTGCTGACAACTGCCAGAGGCTTCGAGAGTCAGGTGCAGCTCCAGGAGAGAGAGAGTAAGCTTTCCAGTTTCGACCAGAAGAAAGAGATCGTTGACAGTGGAAGGTTCAGAGGAAGACATGAAATATCGTTAACACTGAGCGCAACACGGAAGAGGCGTTTCTGAAACTTTCGAGAAACTCTTCTGCAGATCCACTCTTTCAAGAACCGGCGGTATTTCCTTCATGGAGCGTTCGGTCGACCACAAGCGCGATGGAAATTGTGTTTCCTCTCTGTGTGACAGTATCACAGTTTCTGGGTGAGTTTGGAGACGGGAAAAATATGGAGCATCTCAAGATCGCATGATTCTAGTGAATAGTTCTCCCTTCAGTGCGTGCTGAAACCATCCGGTGACTGTTTGTCAGTTTTTCCAGGTTGACGAATGTGTCGACGGATCATCGATGATCATTCCGTGTTTGAGACGAATTTTACGTTCAGAGTTGCGCCCAGTGGCTGATGAGTATGCGACAAACGGCTCAGCTGTTTCTCGATCTGTCAAAGTTCACAGCTGATCGCCACGGAGTTCCTGTTTGGAAGCATCTCTACTACAGGACTGAATCAACATCCATTCACTCCGGACATCGAGAAATTGGCGAAATCGAGCCAAGACCAGGGGTCACATTGAGAAGGAGCATTGATAGGATTCTCCAAAGAACGTGGCCAGGATGGAACAATCATAGAACAAAAGTGTAAATGTCCTGATTTGAACTCGGTCGAAATCAAGTCCGATGAGGTCTCTCGTTCTAACGCTGATATCCACTTCAGATCACATTCAGATATGATATCACATTAAGGAGCTTTTCCGGACCGTCGGATCGTTGTGAGTATTCTTCCACATATTTTTCCGGAAAAATCGAATAAGTTTCTTGTCTCCATGATGTCAGTCGAAGTTTCGACATACATACACTGTATTCTGCGATCCTCCGTCCGAGACACAAGAGATTCGAGAGCTTCTCTCCCCGAGAGTTTCACGAGAAGTTGAAACACGAGGTTCCCAGTGCGGTATTTCGGAAGAGTTGTTGCCGCGAAAAAGAAGGATGAAATACAGACTCCTCGAATCAATCGAAACGCTGAGTCTGATTGGCAGCTATCGATTCGTCGCCGATTTAACTTTTTATCTATTTTGTCTCATCGATGGCCCTAGAGCCGTCGGGTTTTGTTGAGAGTGGACCCGACGCGAATTCTAAATGACGACGGCTGTGACATTGTCGATGGAGGTCTTCTTGAGGACAGCACTTCGAATGGATGACTTCTATTGAGGCTCAACAATACCGTGGAGTTGTTTTAAGACCCAATATTGGGCTCACGTCCTTGCTCAAACGATGCCTCCAGCCATCACAAGAGCGCGAGCTTCATTCATATCGGCTGAATCGACGGTGTCAGAAGTTTATTCGAGAATCAACGAAATCCACTCAGAATGCTTGAGCGGTGCCATAAAACTTCCACGGTGCGAAAAGCAGCGCTCAGAGAGCACAGAATTCGAAATGAGCATTCATTTTCATTCGAGACGGTGCAACGGACGCATCAAGGATGAAGCGATGGTAGGTGTAGACTATTTTCTGTACTCTCTGAGAAGGACAACAGAGATCCCGAAATAACGAAGATAGACATTGGCACCTCAGTTGCTAATTACATCGAAGTCTGACAAGTCGACAAGACGAAGTCTGTGAGATCATCCATAAGACATTGCAAAGAATTACGATTCACCACGGGAGAGCTATCAAATCAGTACACCTAGAAGCAATTCTTCGCCGAGTCTTGTGGTCAAACCTTAGAGGAGCAGGTCCGTTTATGGGATACCTTAGGTTCACAAGCTTTCTCTATACCTGGAAACGGACAAATGTGATATGAGTTCTGCTGTCAATGGGCTTTCATCGCCCAGTTGTGTGACCACCGATCTCGCAAACCTCGGGTAGCCACCGAAGGCCTCCTGTGTCGAAATCTAACATTTAGAAAACATGTCACAATATGGGATTATGATCTATCCTTATACGGGATACCTCCGATTCGGGCTCAAGATACTCTCGCAACGGCCTGTTGACATCAGAGGTGCATTGATATCGATTATTGAAGGCTGTGGAACAATAATGGGATTTCTTGTAGTGTCTGATCTTAGTGGAGGCGGCAGTCTGTACGAAAAGCATGATGCAACGACTGAAGACTGAACAAACCGAGAACTATCGAAAAATTGTCAATCGGCAAATTGGTCGTTTTTCGGAACTCGCAGGTTGCTGCCTCTCGGACGGATTGACGAAATGAGGTATCCCTTATTTGGACACCTCAAGTAGCCCATATCAGAGTGTTCATGAACCTTTCGGAAACTGATGTCAAATCGCTGTCGCCGCAAGCGTAGAGCAGTCATCGGAGAGTGTCGTGTGGAAACGATTGAGAGACCAGCTCTTATCCACACCGAGTAACACTAGAAGTTGTATCAGTGAATTATAAACTCCAGGATGGCAGCTCTCTCGGAATTGAACAAATCAATGAAAATAGTCCGAGATACAGAAAATTTCTGGGCTCCCATTATATGGTGTCGTGTCAAAATCGAGACGGGAGCGCGCCTGAGGTGTCGGAGCCCACGACCCATCGCTCGCTCCGCTCAAAACGCGGAGTATCCCAAATTCGGCACTATCCCATAAACGGGCTCCCTCCTCTACCTCATGTGCTTTGAGAGTCGATGCCTCACTTTTGGAATCCGGACTTCAACCACCTCGGTCTCAGTGATAATCATTTGATTGATCATTCGAATTGGATTTCCGCGAATCGGCTCATCAATCTCGAATCGCATTCCGAAATAACCCAAAGTATTCAATATGATCTCGCAGAATTCTAGAAGGAGAGTGGCCGCAGATTACTGTTTGAATTATGCATTGCTCGTGAGGGCTCGAGGGTACTGGTTGTGTTTTCGAGTTTGCATAACCAACTTGTCCTTCTAGCAGTCTGTTGTCAAGGGGACGTCTCCTTAACACATCCGTTCTGCCTGTCATGTCATTGTCTCGGTAGAAAAAAAATTATCTTTCGCATTTTTCATGTCCTCGAACGTTGGCGCATCCTTGATTGTTTGAAACTCGAAACGGCATTGTTTCCTGCCCTCTGTCTCTCCTGTAGATAATGTTCTCCGATCGTAGCTTTGGTAGGTAGATGTTAGGAGAAAAACACATGAGCTTTCGCAGCGAATATGCTGCCGGAAATCCCACCTCGAAATGAGAACGATTAGATCTCGATCCAAAGAATTTTCAGGAGTTCTCCGAAAATCGTTTGCAGTCTCTATACAGTGGTGGACATTTTGTTTGAAGTTTGGCCATTGTGCCAACAGCAGCCGCCACCACAAAGCCGCAAGCGTGAACTGCGGACCGAGGTCATCAAGAAAACACTTTCAATTTAAGCCCAGGAACAAGAGTTCGCTGAAACTAACACCTCAGTGTCGTGAGCCATCGGTAGCGCCGAGAACAACAGCGGAGAGGGACAGCAGCAAAACGAAGAGAACTCTCCTGCCGAGCAGACTGAATAAAAACTCCGCCGCCGCGGTGCCACACGCAGTTTCGCTTGGATCCCGTAGTACCCTGACGACGATAAGCAACATGAAGGCCGTGTTCGTTCTGTGTGTAGTCGCCCTGATCGGTGAGTTTTGTTACCGAAAAAGGTGAATTCGAGTAGATCCCTATCCAAGTCGGTGGGTGGTTCGAAGTTCAAGAGTTTCGAAACGCATTAGGAGCCTGCTGCCGGCTCACTAGTTTCTAATATATTCTGTCGTGATGGGAAGTGGAGAGAGATCGTCGCGTGATATAAATCTCGATTTCCAAACGAACGTCAATTTGTCACAGAGGATGACGTCCATTTGAGACGCTCGGGATTTCCAGCGGGCTTTCATTTCATCGGCAAACGTCACGAATAATATCCGAGCTTAAATGATGGAACTTTGTTTCAAGAACAATGCCGGTATAGGAATCAGCTTCCTCTTGGCAAAATTATGGAACGATCCTGAACAATGGCTCATTGCCTATCCGACTCTAAAAATCCAAATGATCTTAAGACTGAACTATCGAGGCAGGAAAGAAGATCGAAGTTCATCGAACGCGATTAGTTCCAGCTCCAAGAGGCCTTAGAGCTGACCTATAGCATCGAATTCAATACTGTTTGCTTACATGATCGTCATTGATTGTTGTTCCCGTTCGCTTGAGTCATTCGTTGGCGGCAGGGTTACTGACGGCGTGACCAGACGCAGAGAACAGGTTTTCTAGCCTGAAACAACGCCACACCGAGCTAATTCCACAGAGAAGAGAGAACTTGAATTCGTACTTGAGCAAATGAAATCATCGAGATCCAACAGTGACTCAATTGATCGATTGATGTGGACACAACCTCGCGAGGACTTCTCTCAATCAATGTAGTCATGAATTCGATGAAAATTTTCCAGGCGCCACCATGGGAGCAACTCGTTTCCAGGATCAGAGATGCTACGAGAGCTATCCAAACAACGCCTGCAGCACCCCTGAATTGAGGAAGGCCTGCCATTTGACTCGCTGGGCTTGTCGAGACGAAGGAGTTACTGTTGAAGCCAAGGATGGTGAGTAGCTACCGAGTGAAAAATGCTCATATCATGCGTTGCATTGTCCGACGAGAGGACGGATGTGTATCTATCTATCTCGCTTTGGGAAGCTGTCGAACATGAAGCGATCGATCTAACCTGGTTCCTTGATCTAGACCCCGAGTACAAACAAATCACCGGGGAGTGCGACACCCAAGGCCCAAAGGTATTCTGCAAGGACGCGGCATCTGCAAAGAAGTGCAACGCCGACAAGCAAACCTGTAACGCTATGGGCTATTGGCACTTCGAATAAACAGAACGCTGCTTCATTCGTTATTTGGATGATTCGGCCACTCACTCCCTGCGTCGACTGCTAGGAAACAAAAATGTTCCCGTAAATCGTCGGGTCAGAAGAATCTCAAGTATTCAACATGACCGACGCGGAATACAGAAAGCTGTCTTGATTTGCCCGAAATCTCGCGGCGTAGGAACTCTTTTTCAGATAAAACCATAATAAAAGGTACCAAAACTTGGGAAAATTTGTGGTTTTCGTATGGGCAAACTATTTTTCATGGAAAATGAGACGTCCATGGAGAATATGAAAATCGAAAGTCACCTCATTTTGATGGTGCAGTAAAAGTACGTTGGAACAAACCCGGGTATGGCGAGCATCTTCGCTGTCCCCGACTGAGAACCAGTCTCTCGACATATTGAAAAGGAAGTACCTATATGGCGGATTCGAGTATAACTGACACCTGATACTCGAACAGCAAAGACTGACTTCCCTTCCCAGCTCCCAAACGGCTTCATACTATCAGCACGGTTGACACAGGGATCCTGTTTGCACTCTCGGATGGCTCGTCGCATCACGCGCAAGTGCACTTCACGACCCTCGAAATCCGTTATGCCAAGACGGAGTTTTAGTGTTTGGAATTCGCAGTCTCCCGCAAATCTCAGAATGTTCATCGACTGCAGATGATCCTTGATCAGAGCTTGCCCCTTTCATGTGCGATCGCCTAGGCTCTTGAGACCTGGAAACCTAGGTTTAGGCGTTCCAAACTTGCATAAACTGCAGGGTATGTGGGTTGAGGAGTACGCCCGGGGACTGAACACGGAGATCCCGCACTCAATAACTGTGGACTATGCCGGCTAGAGCCGGTCGAGGAAGGTCGAATGGCTATCTTGAATGACTCGCGAAAAGAAAAAAATATAGAAACCTGATTTGGAGGAGCGCTCCACGCAAATCGTTATTCCAACGGAGAAGAACGACGTCACTCGAGAGTTTTCTTCGGCAAGTGCTTCGGCGCTCTTAGATTGATGACTCGCTTGTTTTCGTCGTTGGAAATCGGTCGCAAGCTCTCGTGAATACTCGAGTGAGATCAATGTTGGTTACTTTTGCCCTTTCTTCGAGCGGTATTCTCGATTTTCAAATCTTTTTGAACAAAAAATTGCCAACAACCATTCAAAACATGTCCCAAGTGGTTAGTACGAACAATGTCAACCCGTGAGATAGTCAGCGGCAGCTGTTCAACGTGTTCCTCTCCACCAGCGAGAGGAGAGAGCTCTTCCCAAATTGAAACATATTCTGCCCGACTTTTTCGAGTGGCGAAAAGAACTTGATCAATCAATTCATATGGAATGAACGGAGAAAGTTATGAAGAAGGAATATTCAGTGAAGTTTTGGCATCGGCAGATGTGATGGGGCCGGTTTTGGGCAACTTTTGGTGTCCCCAAAGAATCATTTAGGGATGGGAATCTTCAAACGATGCCTCGTCATCAGCAGCAGTGAAATCGGAAATCGTCCGATGAGGTAGCATGAGTAGCATGAGTCCGCTGATCTGATTCATTCTGAATCGACAACATGGCCGAATTTCAGCATCAAGGGAACACGGAGCGATGATCGGCATGAATTTCCTCGCGACAGAGAAAGTCTTGACAGAAAGGTTATTGAGTTTTTATGGAAGATTCTTGTTTCAAGTTGAGGTTCCGATGTACAACCTATTTTAGTAAACAAAGATGAACGGATATACTTACACGGGTGATGCGCGTCTACGATGCGCGCTTACTTCCCACTTTCAAACCGATGTGGGTACGGAGCCTTTCGCTCACGGGAGACGGGCCAATGGAATTCGTGCTTTCCAGAAGAATCGGACTCTCTCTCTCTCTTCTGGCCTGGCTGCTGCTCCATCAAAATTTACTCAAATCACTCCAGACAGCACGTATTGGTATTGGTATTTATGCATCTCCATCCGTGGATGACCCCTTTGTTTCGGAGGGAGCAAGCTCAGCAGATGCCCTTGCTACGCAAACCACAGTTTTTTGAATCTGGTCACAGAGTGGACACCGTTGGACCCACTCCCGATTGACAGTCGTCGAGTGTCAATCGATGCACTCATTTGCATGCTGCAGCGTTCGTCCGCAGACATGTTTTTCGGCGACGTGCACACATGTGTTCATTCCGCCTAGCGTGCATCCCGGCGGCCGTCGAGATCCGGACCACCGCCATCGAGTTCTGGGGACAATATTAGTCGTGTGACCACAAGACAATCGGCCGTTCGATCCCCTTTTCGGACACACGGGTTGAATCAACTCCAACCAACGGTGCCTACGTGAAGGAAGGGTCCTGCCGGACACCCTACCGGACACAACCCGACACCAGAGGGAACGGACCGAATTGTCATTGGTGCTCCATGACGCCAGAAACTCAGCCCGGCCGAAGCACGGTTACAGTCCCATGCCAAGGGGAGGCCTCTTTTATAGCTACAAAATGATACGATAATGAGCTCGAAATAGCAAAACCGTGGGATTGGAGAGAGGAAAGTTAGGGGACCCTTCTTCCAGAGAAAATACGGTACTTCGAGTACATATACAGATTTTATACAAGATTCTCTTTCATCATCCGAGATCAAACTTTAAAACTCTTCTCGGGCCGACATCGTAGCTCAGAAGAACATTTTTTTGAACGGTACTTTGCCTCTGAGAGCAACTCGGCAGCGTGGGCAAGACTTCGCGATTTTAAGTGATGCCTCAATACACGGTTTACAGAAGAAGTGACTGCACGTCGTTGTAACGATAAGATCCACGCTGTTGGCTTGCAACTGTAAAGAAGGTAGGGCGGTTATTGGAGGTAAGCGGAGAAATCGATGCGCCCTTTCCCCTCGAATGAATCCCTCGTAAACGAAGCATCATGAAATCGCACCTCGGGCACAGTTTCCAGGCAAACTGAACATTTAGGTATGTTGAGGGAGGGCCTTTCCGGGGATTTTGGCTTGCTTCGCTTTCCGGGAATATGTACATCTGGCAAATCACTGTCGGAATCGTCGCCCGCGGCTGAAATACAAGCTCGCTATTCGATCGGATATTCCAGCGCGCGGCAATTCATTCGAGAATCTCAATATTATAAAAACAATCGAAGACATGATTGCGACGCTGAAGGAGACGCCACAAGTAGAAGGGGAACACTAGACCATACCTAGATCAACATGCGCTGTCCTCTTCTGCACAGTACGTCTGGCTGGTGGGACTGGAGTAGAGCGTGATTCGTACAGAATTTCGACTCCTCCGGAATCAGCGGCGGTTCCGGCATTGCCAGCAGGCGATGGAATTTCGGTTGGATCGGGTGCCTGGAATGAATTCGGCCTTGCGGTCATTGAAAATTATCTCGAAACGGGAAAGACGGTCGAGGGAGATCCACGATAGAATTCTAGAATCTATAAGCTAGGGAGTGGGAAGAGATTTTCTACGATTTTCTACGCTAGAATTACCGTGAGATCGATGTATGTGGATTTTCTCTTCCGGGACGTTGTCCTTTGTGGAGTCACGTCCAGTGTAAGATCGACGATCTCCGCCGGTCCGGGTAATGGACCCTTCTTTCGTGACATCTTCAAATCGGAATGAGACCTGAAAATGAAATTGAGGAAACGTTTCAGTGAATACTGATTCATGATCGACGACAGGATAACCGATGCACGTTCTGAGCTACCTCGAGTTCTAGGTCTATTGGAACGAGACTTCTGACGAATGGGAAATTTTCGATAAGATCAATGATCAATCGACGATCCTCGTATGTATCTCAGCTGCGACATATCAATTTGAATATCAGATAGCGACACATTCCATGCAAAGTAAACATCCACGAATGTCTCGGCAAATAAGGCTCCTCAGATTTATGCGAACCCACCACAAGATCGGACCTACCGCCGTGCGAGTCGACAACGATTTGAAACCCAGCCGAATCAAGACATGTCTCAACGATCCCCCTGGACCATTGCTCTTCGTCGTCTTTCAAACATGGAGTCGCTTCCGGCCATTAGGGAGTCATGTTCATCGGATTGCATTCAAATATGAGCTCGAAATCGCCAGCTCCCGACGGCAATACCCAAATCTCAGATCCTTAATACTTCGTGGAGCACGAAGACCCGTGCACCAGATACCCTCACAGCTTTGCTCATGCCATGGTGACTTTTCTGGCTCGCTCAACGGATCTCGTATCTGCGTCATCAAAGTCGGGAAGCTCTCATTGACGAACTCCCCTTCGCCCGTGGGGGCATCTTGGTTCCCATGATCTGCCTAATCATCATCGCACAACACATATCACAAACCTGCTATGGAAAACTTCAAAGTAGACGAAAGTCAAAGTAGTACCACTTCCGTCGCGATCCTTCGTTATTGGATGCGGGCAACGTATTATCCACACCTGCACGAAGAAACTCCAACAGTACACCAATGACACTTCTTAAGATAATGGATCGGCTAGAAGTGGACGACTTCTTCCAATCTGAAAAGACTAAACGGCCTGCTTCTGGATCCTTGTCCGTTTGAACGACGACACCGTTTGTTTTCTCTCGCCTCTGCCGCTCGTCTGTTGTTGTTGCTCAGTCCACAAACCTTAACGCTCGGAGCAGAGCTCGGTCGATTCTTGGAAAAATTTTCACTAGTCTGAAAGGTGATGAGTAATCTCTGCAAATGAGGATTCGAATTTTCAAGACGCAATAAACCGAATTCGTTCGAAAACCATTCTCTCGGGGCATCGATAAAATTATCGAAGAGCGCCGAAAACTCGCGGACGATCCGTTCGGAACGGCTCGACTCTTCCGCGCGTTAAGGTTTTGTGCACTTGGTGTTTATGTTGGTGCTTTAATCTGTATTTCAAACTTTTCCACGACAATACGCTAAGTTTTGCGTGTTCTATCAACGCTGTGACTCTCAGGTGAGTTGAGTAGATTTCTTCGTACGCAGGCGCCGCCATTAAACGCGGGAGTCGTTGTGGAATTCCAAGATTTGATCCAGAAACGCATCCATCAGGCGACTTATCGCTGGGAGGGCTTTCGCCATTCATCGAGCAAATAAATGCATTTTTCCTTCTGTATGTTTTGCATGGGACGTGAATTCGAATCGACGCAAGTTTTCGCGATCCGCTCCGGAGAACAAACTTTATCCACGCTGAAGCGCTCTTAGCTTCGCGAAACCTGTGCGAGAAGCCAGTTTAGGAGTTATTACCTAAGCCTAAATCGGTTAACAGCGTCGCTGGTCGTTTCGAATGCAATAGGAGGAAACTTCCGCGACATTCCGCCGGCTGGCGCCGGTGTTTCTTCCACCGTGCTTCATTTGACAGAAGTTGGTAGCTCCAGTTGATGCAACTGATTGTGACGAGTTCCAGCGATAGGAAACTCCAGGAAATATTCGATTGCGAGACATCGGAGATTCGCCTGCCTCCCGCGATAGGAGTCCGCTCTTGTTCCGCTGAGAAACTCTGACCGCTCGGGAAGAAGCAAAAATGAGAATCGGGGTCGCGGGTTGCGGTCATGGAGAGCTGGAGAAGATGTAAGCGGCTCTTGGACGGCTAGAGGCTGCAGGAGACTTCAAGTTAGACCTTCTGCTGATTTGTGGCGACTTCGAAGCAATAAGAAACAGCAGTGATTTGCTAGGAATGGCATGCCCGCCAAAGTATCGTCATATGTGTGACTTCCACAAATACTACAGTGGGCAGTTGAAGGCGCCTGTCCTTACGTTGGTCATTGGAGGCAATCATGAAGCGAGCTCTTACTTGGACGAGCTTCGCTACGGGGGCTGGCTCGCACCCAATATCTATTACTTGGGCACAGCAGGATGTTTCCGGGTTGGAGACCTCCGGGTTGCTGGCATTTCGGGAATCTACAAGAGTATCGACTACATGAAAGGTCGATACGAAACGGTTCCGTACGATACTTCAGCACTTCATTCTGTTTACCACATTCGTGCATTGGACGTTCAGAGATTATGCGGCTTGAGGAAAGTCGATGTTATGATGTCGCACGATTGGCCCGCAGGAATAACGGCGTTCGGCAATGAGCAGTGGTTGCGTCAGAAGAAGCCTTACTTCAACGAAGATTTGGACTCGGGTAAACTGGGATCTCCACCGACTCGAAAAATTCTGGATACTGTCAAGCCTCGGTATTTTTTTTCGGCTCACTTGCACGTTCGATTCACCGCCGTCGTGCCCCACACCGACGGATCCAGCACCAAGTTCCTGGCCCTGGACAAATGTCTCCCGAAACGAGATTTCCTGCAAGTCCTGGAAATACCTGGCGAAAGTGGACCGCTACACTACGATGCAGAATGGCTCTGCATTCTGAAGAAAACGCTGCGATTCGAAACCAACTCACGGTCAACCTGTTACGATCTCCCCAATTTCGACACCACATTAGTCGGGCAGGACGAAATTTCGGAACTTCTTGAGGAATGGCAATCGGATTTGACAGTACCAGAGAATTTCGAGCAAACGGCTCCAACGCACGATCCAAAAGCACCAGAATCGCCTCTACAGGCCTATGACAATCCCCAAACAGAAACATTCCTGCGTAAACTTCGCGGACGAGAGTCAGCGTGTCCTGAAGAAACAGGTCTGCACGGGCTGGAAGCTTTCGTTGGAAAAAGTTCACGCAACTCACCTGAGCCGACTGACGAGTACGACAAGAACTCACAAGAAAATTCAGAAACCGATTCCGTGGTTTCACCTACAGCAACCTTGTCGACCCAAACTCCAAGTGGGAAAACCATCAAAAGAAGAAACGCGAATTGTTACACTTCCAATTGACTTCGGTCATCTGTTTCTCCAAAGATCTCATAAAAAATCAAACCCACGTGAATCTACTTGACTCTTTCCTCAGAGTAATGCCAATATCCAAACATTGATTCCGTTTACTTTTCCATGTCATGATGCGGGATTCTAGGAATGAGAATTACTCGACAGTGTTTCATGTTAGAAAAATCAGACACAAGCTCCAATCTTTTCTTGTGCAGCATCGATTTTATGAACAGGAAGGTTATATCAATTGAATGTAATGCGGAGGGCGGATGCAGAATGCCAATTATGATTTTGGTTCGTGAAGTTATTGCACCCATATCCTAGCTTGAACTCAAGAGTTATGCAAATGATATCCAGCAGCCTAAGACTTGAAGTTGACGTCGGACCGCACCAATAGATATTTCGCATCTCGCTGAGTTATTCCTTCCGCCGATGGATCTCCATGTCCAGAATCGGGACTATACAGGAAGTTCACGTTCACCATCGCCAGTGTCACGGAAGCAATGAACTTCCAACTCGCTAAAAACCATGCACCGGAGTCTTCCAAGATCCGCGGGTTCGCTTGTCGTTCCTCCGGCTTTAAATTTGTACTTTCTCCTTCCATTGATGAGATACATGATCAAGATCAGCGTTCTTACAGATTTCCACTCTCATTTTTTCCAGTGTCTGAACCCCGGGAAAGCCCTGGAAGGCGGGCGGAATCATGGCCAACAACATGGAGCCGGGAGGTAGTGGAGTGAGACATGTGGTCAGCTTCGTCGAGGAAGCCTATGTCGATGATGGGACGTACAGCGAGTATACTGACATGAATTGCGAATACGCGTCTGCCCCCGGGACCGTTATACAGACCTTGTCACCTGTTAAATGTGAGAGAACGGCTCCTCCAAATGCTACGATACTTCATCTCTCCGGTTATTTTGAGGGAAATGTTCCCGTGATGGCTCTACTCAAGTAACGTCTCCGCTCGCTCTTCTTTCAGTGGCTCAGGGAACCACGAAACCTCTCATACTTCGCGTTGTTAAAGAAGTATCTGGAGACGGTAACGAGGATATAAAGCAAGAAGTAGTACTCAAGCGTAAGTTTTTGCCAAAACGACTTTTCCCGGGTTTTATCGAGTCGGATTCCGGAAAGAGATCCTAACTCCAAGCCGAATGATCCATCGCAGCCGTCAGCCAGGGTTTCGAAGGAGCTGGAAACGCCGAAAACGATGAGGAAGATCTCGATGAAGGACTCAACGAGGAGGATGCTCGGAAAGAAGCTTCGAAAATCTCCCAAGAACTGCTCAGCGGCCTCGTTGTTTACTACGTAAGACCGAACAGGGTACAGGAAAATACGGAAGAAGACAGCGAAGTTGTAATCGGTGAGTCCTATGTCACGGAAGAGTATCCGTAGATACCATGAATTTTTCTACGAAGTTCCATCGTTTCTCCAATGCACGATATGAGTAACTCGAGCATTCAATTCCTCAGGTGGGGAGAGCATCGAACCCGAAGCCGTGTCGACCGCAGTTGGCGCCGAAATCACGGAAGAAGACAACGGAACCGACGAGAAGAAAACCAAATATGTTTGTCATATCTGCAAACTGCAGTTCGATGCGGGTGAGCTTCAGTTTCTGCTTATTTTATTGTCTCTCTCATTGCTTATGTTCAATTTCTTCTCTTCTGAAGTTTTCTCTTCTGATCATTCTCAATCGCTGTTTGGAAGTTCTTCCGTACGATATTCTGAGGCGGTTTCCTGATTTCGATTCCAGGAACGGAGCATCGGTACCACATGCGAACTTTCCACAACGCAACGGCAGCGAGGCCTTGCCCAACGTGCTCAAAGCCCTTCTATAATACAACGGATCTGAGAAACCACGTCATGGCTCACAGAGGTGTCAAACCTTACAGATGTCACGTGAGTTCAGGTTCCCTCTCCGATAAATACGCGTGGAACCATAGGATCCCGCTTTCTGTGAAAATATCGGCATTATCAAGACGGGTATATTTCTTTTTCCAGATTTGTGGACACGCATTCACGGTCAAATCCAATTTGACAAATCACATGCTCAGACATGGACCTCTAGACTTCGAATGTCAGGTGTGCGGCAAGCGTTTGGCGCAACCCGCAAGCTTGAGAAAGCACCTAAAATCACACGGCGGGAATAAACCTTTTCCGGTAAACATCAGCTCTCTGTATTTCTAGTTTTATTTCCACTTCTCTGCGCTTCCTCCACAAATCAAGAAAAGTCGTTTAACATTCATCTATTTCTTTGACAGTGCAATCTCTGCGGAAAGCGTTTTCTGCAGAAAGGTGACCTCACTCGACATCAGTTGGTTCACAATGGTCAGCGCGACTTCCAATGCGATCTTTGCGAAAAACAGTTCTCATTAAAAGCCAATCTCCAAACTCACAGACGGAAGATTCATGGACACGACACTCAGTGATCGGATGTTTTGGGACGAATATTGTATAAAATCTGTATATGTACTCGAAGTACCGTATTTTCTCTGATAGAAGGGTCCAATCCCACAGTTTTGCTATAGCAAGCTCATTATTGTGTCATTTTGTAGCCATAGAAGAGAGGCCAGTCTCCTTGGTATGGGACAGTAAGCGTGCTTCGGCGGGGCTGAGTTCTGACGTCATGGAGCACCAACGACAATTCGGTTCGTTCCCCCTGGTGTCGGGTTGTGTGCGCTAGGGTGTCCGTGAGAGTGTACGGCACGACCTCCACATCAGCTAGGCGATGGCGTGCAACTACCAAGTTCTATACTCTCAAATCGAGACACAGAAAAATGAAAATGCCCCCTCCGGAATGCAGATGTGAAAAGCATGTGCTAAGCTCGCTCCTCCCGAAACAAAGAAGACATTCTTGGATGAAGATGCATCAATACCAATACGTGGATCAAATCATTCAAGACTCATCGTCTTAGCCGAGCACTAACCTAAATAATAAAAGGTTGGAGCACATTTTCATAACCCCAACACCGTAGAACTCATTACCCAACAGTCCACGAATCGGACGGTCGGATGATCAGCGCGCCCAGATTTTAGGATGCCCCATCGTTGCCGTCATGAGACCACGGACTTCAGTCGGGAGGGTTCTGGATCGAGACTGAGGAAGATTCGATGACAGCGAGAAACTTTTTACGAAAACTCACACCATATTCAGCTGTATTCCTTCGATTTATTGACCGAGTTCCACGAGGAACAGCTATCATAACTCCTAAAACTCATATCGTTACTATTCATTCTCTCTTCATGATCGAGCAGCGGAAGTTTTACACATATCAACCGTATTAGATGATAAGGGGCAACTGTTTTCAGTTTCTCCAATTCCTGATGTTGGCTGCGCAGTTCTCAGAGGAAGCGAAAAGGTCGAAGTTCTCCAACATTCTTGTGGGAATCCTCTTCACTCTGGAGAGGATGTGTGAAGTCTCCGGCATTTTCTTCCGAACCTCTTCAATTTTCTTCGCGAAATTCTGATCGCCAGGGAAGCTGAGAGACATGGATAAGATGTCACCGAATCTGCTTTTGAAATGAAGCAACCCGGTCATGCTTTCGGAACTCTCAACAATCACGCGAGCCTTCCCATCGAGAATCCCCTGCAAGTCCATTCTTCTTAAGAGGGAACAAAGCTTCACACTTCACAAAGCGATCACAAGAACCTCTAACATGATGAAATGAGATCGTCATAGAATATCACCTTCAATTCCAGTAGGGAGAGCGCGACTTCACCGCTCTCTCGAAATGTTCTGATTGCGGCGGTGAGGCCTCTGACGGCTGAATTCAGCAGTTGGAGCTCTTTCGAAACTACACATTTCGCATATTCATCGACGTTGAAGAATCGCTCCAATTTCTGCTCAACAACCGCACTCAGGTCAGCCTGCACTGAGTCGATTGACCTGAAAACAGGAGGTAAAGGTTGCGAGTTTCTTCTCTCTCTCTCTCTCTCTTTCTTTAAGACAAGCTCCAGAAATACATATTCTTCCTGTCACTCGTTTTCGACTCATAGAAGCCGTAACCAACCATTCTAGCGAATCCGCGAGTTCTTGGTTTCCCATTGGAACACCAAGAGCTCCACAGAGAGAACTTGCGAGCAAGAACACGAACAGCATCACGCAAACCGTCAGTGCTCGACTTCAGGGAACGGACTTATGATTCAAAGACTTTCGCTATAAACTCATGCGACACTTTAATAGTTTCACCCGGGTTGCACCTAGAACTGAATTCACGTCAACGTCAGTTTTCTTTCAACTGAAAACCCAACTTAACGGACCGCTGAGATAGATCATATGCTTCGCCGTGGAACATACTCATGTGTGATTTGCAGCAACATGCATGTGCAGGAAGATGCCTCGAATCTCGTGAAGAGCATGATTTGTCGCGATGAGTTTTGCCCCCTAAAAATTTTTGATTTGAGAAAAGTCGTTCTTGGAGATTTTCAAGACGACGTTGGCTTTCGATTCCGACCCGATATGACTGCTGAGGAGAACGTTTTCTTGAAGAAGCAAGCAGTGCAGCAGATATAGGTAGTTCTACCGCTTGAAATCTCACAATATCCTGACTGCTCCTCTCATGCGCTTCCCAACTTAAACATTTCTCGAGGCCAGACTCTTCAAGACATGACCTTAGCCTTCACCAAGATAGTGAGATGTAAGACAGGGGATCGGGAGCACGGACGATAGGAACGCCGACGGTGTGTCGGCTTCCTTTCCTACGTAAAGAATAGTCGATATCATCTTCGCGTGACCATCATGGTATTTAGGTCTTCTGAGCCCTCTTGGTCGACAAAGTCATCGATTTGAGTGAAACGCATTTCGGAACCATGAACAAGAGTCAGACGGTAGACGGACAAACCAATCTTGACTCGATTCATACGGGCCATACCTTTCAGTTTACAGAACTCCCGTAGAAGAAGTCGCTCCGCAACATTTGGTGATCGCAAAATTAGAAGGATTCTAGGCGAATTCTGATTCCGGCATCCTGCTTTCAGCCGTCGCGTCGAAGCTGATGGTAGAATCATTTTGTGCCACACTATGTCGCGTAATGGGCATGGCTCCGACCGTATTCCAGCATAGATAGTCTTAACGACACCCACTTGTGTATGGGGGACAGGTTAAACAACTAATTTTATTTCCTGATGTTTGCCGCACAGTTCTCGACAGAAGCGATCGAGTCGAAGTTCCCCAACATGCTTGTGGGAATATCCTTGACTTTCTTGAGGACGGTCGAAGTTTTTGGCACCTTCCTCCGGATCTCTTCCACCTTCTTCGCGAAATTCTTGTCACCGGGGAAGCTAAGGGACATTGATAAAATATCTCCGAATCTGCTCTTAAATCCCAATAGTCCGTGTAAGCTACTCGAAGTTTCAACGACCATCCGAGCGTTACCATCAAGAATTTCCTGCAATGCCGTTCAGTTAGGCCATATACAAATGAACAACTCGAACAGGGGCTCTGATTATCGAAACTTACCAGCAGCCCCATTAAAGAGTAATAGACACCTTCGTCTTCCTGGACTTGATTGGCGGCGGAAGATAGACCGTCCACAGCTACATCCAGCAGCTCGGTTTCTTTTGAGATGACACACTTGAGGTATTCGTCAATTCTGAAGAATCGTTCCAGTCTTTGCTCCGCCACTGCCTTCAGATCAGCTTGCACGGACTCCTTTGACCTGTGAACCGGCATGTCGCGTCAAATCAAGGGGAGGTATTACCCTTTCGTGAATGAGTTATTCATCGTCGTCGGCTTCAAGAAACATGAACTAACCACTTTAAGGAGTCCGCGAGTTCTTGGTTGCCGACAGGAACACANCTTTCGTGAATGAGTTATTCATCGTCGTCGGCTTCAAGAAACATGAACTAACCACTTTAAGGAGTCCGCGAGTTCTTGGTTGCCGACAGGAACACAAAACGCTCCACAGAGGAGACTCGCGAGCGAGACAACAAGCAGCATCACGCAAACTATCAAAACTGACTTTCGAGCACAGAATTCAGTTTTGTTTGAGCTTCTGCAAGGATACTAAAAGTTCGATGCGGTGAGCCCGAAACGTCTCCGATATTCTGAAGGGCTTTTCATTCATTTCACTCACGACAGGCCCCGTCGCATTCGATTGGATTCGATATTCAGTTCTGCAACGAGTTTTCATCCGTCCGTGCAACAACCACGCAGAACTTCGCGAACATATGTTGTCCTACAGCGGAACAATCGAAAGGAAGGGATATTCCAGAGTCAGCGCACAGACCTCAGAAATCGATTGATACACCATTCGGCTCCAGTTCGTTCCACATCTTCGAGCCGGTGAATGTTTCTTCTCTCCTCGGCACGGAGTCCCCTGTTTCTTCGGCGAAAAACATTCAATGAGACCAAGTTGCGAAAAAGAGTGCTCTGCACGGAAAGGAGCTGATGGGATGCATTCTTGGAAGCTGCCGAGGGGCAGTGGTATCTTATCAATGTCACGTACTTAGAGAGTTTTCGAGTGTCAAATCGCTTGGAGTGAAAGCATCAAGCACCGGAGTTCACTCCATCGCTCAATGAAATCAAGCTTTTATAGAACAGAAAGCTCCGGCTCATCCGAATCTCACAATTGTTCGCATAAAAAAGAGCTCTCGTTCCGAGATGAAGAAATGCAACCTTTACCACGATCAAGCTTGTCGGAGAACCTGAATTTTCGAGTTGGGCTGACTGATGACTGATGAGGTATCATAACAAGAGCTCGGAAGTTCAGACATTGATCATTAATCACACTCCATCAATCCATGGATTAGAATATCGGAGGTCGATCTATTCGATGATATTTGCCCGACAAATTCATGGGCTGGAACAATATTTGACCAAATATCCATCAATTCATGTTGATCGATGGAGGTCCAAAAATGATAAATGCCTCAACTTCCCAGCTCCAATCATAATCAGGGCTGTTCATTCTATGCAACACATTTCTTGCGCATATAAGCATACGTCGTGTCTTTTTGCCTCTATCAGAATTTCACCAAATATTCGGACTCATCCCACTATGTTATCGTGATTTCGAATCTAGAGGACGCAAGCGATGTATAAGGTTGATCGTTTTTGAAAATTTGAGAAGATATGTCATGATGTAGTGCAACCAACACCTTCTTCGAAAAGAAATAAAATACATGTTTTTTTTTGCTGCGTATTTTTGCTCATTCTCCGTGCATACTGCATGCTATTCCAGAGTTCTCTATGCATAGAACGCACGGCCCTAGTCATAATGATCAAAAACATCTTCAACTGTCCAGGCAATTATTCCAGTTTTGTACACAAACTCCAAACTGTTCAAGATCGAGAGCAGCGACCGTGGAGGCACACGAATCCTTCTCCACATTCGGATCTCTTGGGAACGCCGAAAATGTGATTGTTGCAAACTTCGCCTTCACCTGTGGAGGAATGAGCAGAGGTTGGAACGACACTTTTCTTAGTCATTCCGAACAAACGAAGGTCCGGACGTTGAGAATTCGGTCACGGTTACCGTCAGGCTCAGGCTGCACTCTGGGCTTGAAACTCATGTGAGGATCCCTATGGTCGAATGTGGAGGTTGAGGGCGAATGACGGCCATTCGGAAACTTACCGAGCTGAGTGATGCAAGCATGGCAACATCCGCAGAATGAAGCGCCTTCCCTCACCAAACCATTGACGCAATCGTTCTGCAGGAGCTCTGGGCTCGCGCACTTCACGGAGTCGCAGAAATTCGGAGGGCAAGCGATGGCCTGAGAGACGGCGAAGAAGGCCGCCAGGACGAGGCAGATTCGGAAGTACATGCTGGAAGTACATAGGTTTTTTCTGACCGATAAGGATTTGAAATGAGCTCGTCCCCGCTATCAGCTGCAGGGTCTGTTTCCAATTTGAACCCAATACTCAGAAATTTTCTCTTGGGAAAGCTCGAGTCGGAGTCGAGCCCTAACTTACTTGAACGTTGTTCAAAGATGTTGGGTTTGGAAGGCTTGCGCTGCTTAAATGAGTTCCGGAACAATGGCTGGTTGTTTACTGCCCGAACACGGCGAATTCTCAAACTAAGCCCCAGACTGGAAAGTTCACGACCTTGGGAGAAGTTATCACGGATCGATATCTTGCTATCGATGTATTCATACAAAGGATCGGAAGGAATCTATCGCACTAGATGTTGACAAAGTCGACTTCTCTTTCATTTGCATTCGATTCAAGTTTCCGAAGCGAAAAACCTTGCCGATACGGTGTCGGCTGCGGGTTCCGATCGAAACAGTCTGGTTATTGGAGGTTGTTAAATTTTCTTGTTGGAAATTAACTCATTTCTGTCGTATTTTAGCTTTGAGGATTCTGCTTCTTATCTTTCCCGGGATGCTGAAGTTTCTTTGTGGAATGGTTTTTTCAGGACTCCTCGGTTTCCTTCTCTTTCTGGATTGATGGATGGATTCTTCCAATCGGGATCTAATGTGGTGAAAGAGATGCGGTGCTCCTCCAACCTAGAAGAAATAGAAGGCAGCCCCACCAAATCCAGGGCAGAACCAACAATCACTGAATGATGAGGCCTTCTTCCGAGACATGGAATGTCCCGCATCGGAAGAGGAATATTCGATGGAATTCTGGTATTTGCTTCCTTTAGTCACGTGGCGTTTAATGGCTAGACCTTGAAAGTTTGAGCAGAATCCTCAAATGACTGGAATGCTGCCTCAAGTATTCATTTAGAATTCTTCTCTTTTATCCACCAAAAATGGTTGTCAAGTTGCTTCAAATACCTATCTGATTCTGTGAATTATCCATTCTGTTGCCTGGAATGCTTATTCGTTCCCTTAAGTTGTCGATTCATGTGCCATTGGGCACGAAGAGAAAAGCCTTCCCGATTTCTCACGTCATTGGCATCACGTATTGAGTGGTTTAAGAGTTGGTTAACATCGCTCTAGTTTTCAAGTGTCATAGAAAATCATCGTCCTGCGGAACTTGCCCGAGCCAGGCGCACCATGCCGCATTTTTCTTTCGTTATCGACGCTTGAATGTTCTTCGCAGGATCCTCGCACTACCATCCCAACGTGATAAAGAGTTCCACCTCAAGGCTCTTCCGCACGCTGTAGAGTTTCAGAATCGAGAGTTTCCATCTGAAGTGACAAACATCTTTTGCTTCGTGAAAATATTGTCTCCATTGAGATTTGAAATACTTGCCGCCGATGTAGCCGGGACCCTCGGCGCATTCTGCGGTCAATGGACATCTTCAGGATGGGACTTCATATCAGCGCATATCACCCTTTCTTGAGGAAGTTGAGCTCGCATATTATGTTCAATTTAGTCCATTGAGGCACCATTACTTCCAACTATCGGCGAAAAAATAATGATTCGGCGGCACACTAGACAGCTCCTCGGATGAGAATCGTGGCCTCATCGATCTCCGTGACTCGCTCATGACATCAATCACGGAATGAGGCTTTTTCTCTCACGAGTCCATCGAATCGACTGTTCAAGAGAGGATCTTTCTTTTTTTGTGATTTCTCAATTCATACTGGTTTCTGGCGTTTTGCTATCCGAGTGGGTATTCAATCGATTAGCTGTGAAAGCACGCTGTCAGGTAAGGGATCAAGGCCCGGCTGTCCATGAACCAAAGCTCATGTGGACAAAGGGTCGGACGTAGTGAGCGCCACATCAGATGGCGAAATTCGAGAATGAATTTCCGCACAGGAGGCTCTCATTGTCGGATAGAATGGTTCAGTTTTCGCGATTTCAGCTCTAATTCAATTCACTCGTCTGTTCTATGAATTGGGCAGGTGTTTTAATGAATGATGAATATTTTCGAGGTTCCCACTGATTGGAATCTTGTTCTTTCGAAACAAATCTGATTGTGAGTCAGTCTGCGTAGTGACGACGGCCATTCCAACGTTCTCAGAGCTCATCAAATCTTTGGAGAGCTCCGTCTCCGTCCTTTTTCTCATTTTGAGCTTCTTCCTGGATATCGATGGATCACATTTGACGACAGGACACAGAATCAAGACGGCCTCAGGCAGTGAGAACCACAATGCAACTGGACTCATCGGGCATTCCAAAGAACAAAATCAGCTATCGAGCCCCCGATGACGTCATCAAAGGACTACTATCTATAGTATGTATGGAGAACAGGGAACTTGCACCTTCTCCCAGGAAATGTTATGCGAATCGAAGCAGAATCTTAGAGGCGAAGACGAGACATTATAGATCATCTGCATTCAAAATTTATTAGGCCAAAGATACAGCGCGAACCGTTATCGAGGGCGCGAACACAAATCTGATCTAATCATAAATCATGGACGAACAGACGAGCTCATCTTCAATCCGATACATCGTAACATTATTTCAATATGCAATCCTTTGGTGGAGAAAGCAATTTACAATTGATGATCATCAGCATTTTGTACAGCCTTCCGGCCGATCCACCGTCCCGGTATTGAGAAAACATTTTCCCTCACAGGAGAGGCATTTTCATCTTTGTTTTCGAGTTGCTCGTTCCACTACACGCTTCCATTCGGTGTTCGTTCCTCGAAACTTTGCGTAGAAGGCGATTTGCGTCGAACATCTCCGCGAACGTGCCGGCGGTTTTCACAACTTTATTTCTGTCGTCGTCGGTACTCACGAACTTTCATGCGAGTGAGTACTACATTTGAAATGTTTCTGCGCAATATTCTGGTACTAGAACGTTGTAAGCTCTGACTAACACAACCCTTTGTTCTATCGACTCTATTTACATTTTCAACCGTTTGAGCATATATTCATGTTTAGGTTCCATCTTCGTTGCATTCTCTCGCGCTTCCTCTCTCCTCCACAAACCACGTCGCGATGTCTCTTCTGGTTGGAACAATAGCTATGATTCAGGAACAATTTCCTCCGGAAATTCAAAAACGCCAACCATTCGATCGAATCGCCTCAGACTGACGAGGAAATGAACTCCGAGTGGATGAAAGATAGCTCTCGTGGAGGGTTTATGATACGAAGCAGAATTTCAGGTCAAACCCAAAGAACCACGATGAAAGTCGGCATCTCAACTTTTTTTCTGAACACTTGATCGAACATTGGGTAATACTGCTTGATGCAAAAACTGTTTTTCATTCCGGAACAATAACAACGATATTGCATCGACTCAGCAGAATTACCATGGCACTTCGTCATTAACTATGGCAGGTATATGTACATATTTTGAAAATTGTAAAGAGCCATAATGCTGAACACTTCCATAAAGGCAAGTCTGAAACGAAACCATCTGAGTGAATTGGTTGATCGTTCGCGTCGAATTGCGGTGACTCTTCGTTCAGAAAACCTGGTCCGCGACCGGCTGCGAGTTTTCGATGAGATCGGCCGTGTTCGCCAGCCGTTCGGTCTCCGTTAACTCGGTGCAATCTTTCTTCTTGAAGCTTTCGACGATAACGGCATCTTTTTTGGACGGTTGCTCTTTCTTTGTTAAGGTCTCTGTCTCACTGAAGTGGATCTGTGCCGTCGTTGTGATCAACGACGAAACCTTCTTGACGTCGACTCGGCTCGACGAACACTCGCTCGGCGAGCTGGCGCGACCACTTGAGCAACTCGTGGCCCGCCTTAGATTCAGCGACGAAGCCATCTCTGTTGAAGGCGTCACCGCTGATGAATAACCCAGATCCGACTCCGGGGCCGTGGGCCGAATCCGGTAGCTCTGGCCGGGGTAGCGGTACGGCGATCCTAAACCCGCTACAGCGGACCCGTAGGAGTTCAGCAGTAAGTTCGCCTGAACGCCGGATGACTGGGTTTGATTTGTGATCTGATCGACGTCTAGATCGGACGGTAGACAGAGAGGCATATTTTGGTCACGGCCCGGATAAGAATACGGCGAATCCTCGGTTTTGCAAGTGAACTTCGCGACTCCAATCACGACTCCGATCACGATCACTGAAAGAGTGTTTTTCTCTTGTAGTTACAGTTCAAGTTTCGCGAATTATTTCTCGATCTTGGATTCGCAGCTTGGACGATTCAAAGACGATTGAAAGGTCTTCACACAGGATGTGATACTCACTGACAGCGAGGACTGGACCGAAAACCTTTCCAACGCTTGCGGACTGATCGTTGAAGTTCGGATTGATCTGATCCTGGAATCAAAAGAGTACGTCGAAGAATATCGATCGGTGAGAAACAGTGCGACTGTAGTCTTGAATCTAATACTTAATGTAAGAGATGGCTCACCAAGATCTGCAAAGTTACCAAAGACTCGTACGGCGACGGCCCGTTCAGGATTCCACCAAAACACGCGCTTTGTGGCAAACAGTGGGGCTGATCCAGCGGGACACGAGCCAAATTCGCAACACACCAAGAGCAGCTGGACAATTCTGCGAGAAGAAAATCTTATTCATTATCTGTTCCCATGAATTCGCGAGTCCGGTGTTCGAATCTCGGGTTAGAAAATGCACGAAGAATTAGGAGAGGACTTCCGTTCCCTCGATTCGGATGGGAAGGCGACTGAATTCGGGATTTGCTTACCGTAACACTCGCTAGGGTTCGATTTGGCGGGGCAGTTCGCTTCGGAACAAGGCAGGAGGGTGTCCTGCAGCGTGGAGAAGTTCGGAAGGAGAGCATCCTGAGCGCGGAACCATGCGGGACAAAGATCAAGGTCCCGGATGTCGGCCGTTGGCAACGAATCGCTTCCGCATTGAGTCTCGTCTGAGCCCCAGTTCTCTCCGATGCTACACTCACAGGGACATTCGGGATCTTCCTGAGCCATTCGTTTACAATTCAAGCAGCCTCTGTCGTTCTGGAAGGAGAAGAAAAGAAAATCAGGAGTTTCCGGGAAAATTCATTTTTCCTCCTCCTCGAGAGCAAGCTTCGGAGGATTCGAGTGTTCCTCAGAGCGGTCAAGGTCATGCAGCAGACACCGGTCAAGAACACCGGGGGGAATGAATGAGGACTCACCACGCCACAGGGAGTAAACGCATGAACTCCTTCACAAGTTCTGTTCACAAATCCCAGGAAGACGTTCGTGTGGGAAACGGCTGAGATGTGATACTTTTTGCAGGAGAGTTCGCCCGAAATCAGGTTCGGTAGAGAGTTCGCCAACGATAGTCTCAAGTCGTAAGTCCGCTGCACACTCCGGTCCGAAGGCGAAACACAGGCGGATTTCTTCGAGAAGTTCTTCAAGCTCAAGATCTCGTTCGCGATCGCCGGCTCCTTGTGGGCTATGTGATGCTCTTCGATCGGGGTTTTGGCGGTGGGCTGGAGAATGGTGGGATCAACCAAAGTTTGATGGGAAACCACGTAGCCCTTGTTGTCCATGAGGAAACAAGAAGTTTCCGCCCAGCCCGTGGATCGAGTGTCGCATTCCGGGAACAGATCCGTGATCAATTTGTTCAAATATCCGATGTTGAGATCCATCGCGACCACTGCGATGACATTGTCCTGTTTTACGTAGGCCCTGCTTATCGTGACGACTTGGCCATAACCGCCGACGTCGAGGTAGGGTCCCGTGATCACTGTCCGGTCCCGAAGGTCCGCTGCATGGACGAACCATTCTCGATTGCTCGGATCGAATCTTTTCGGTATTATTGTCGCCGGCTGACTGATAACGACTCCCTTGCTGCTGGCCACGTAGCGCCGTATCAGAAAGTCCTGCGGAGCAACGACGTTCCAGTCTTTGGTGAGATAAGCCAGGAGTCGAATCTCCTCCTTGATGTGCTGCTTGACGACTCCCGGGTTTCCCATGAGGTTGGAACGGTCGAAGATGAACTTGGTCAGCTCACGAACGCTCTGTTTGGATTCCTCGCTGTTGAGGTGGGCGAAAGGACTGGCGAAAGCAGCCGGACTGAGGAACACACCGAAACCCTGCATCGTCGAAACTTGGCCCCCGTGAATGCACTTTGGCGTCTGCGGTAGCAGGTCGAGACGGTGGTAGATCAAGTTCCTCGCGGCGATTTCTTTCAGAGGTATAACGCTTCTGAGAGTGACAGCGTATCGTCCTGCGGGTTTGAATGCTACGAAAACTGAAAATGGCGTTCCCTCAATGAAACGCCAAGAATACTGCATGGGTTCCGCGTCGAACAGATCGATACGCGTTTTTCTGTACATCATCAAGGGTGGAAGTTGAGGTTCCAGTGAGCTAATGAGTGGCGGCGCGGCTTCGAGCGCCACAGCTTTGCTCGGCACGAAATGCGGATGCGACATCACGTGTCCTGTGTCTGTGTTGACCATGAAAGCGAAGCGGTCTGGAGTCTGTTCGGGTATTTGGAACTCTTCGATGAAATACTGCAGAGGAATGTCGACGCCGAGTACACCATCCGGGACGGAGTTCATTCCCCTGAGCCGGATGGGCAGCGCGACGGTCACCATGAGTTGCCGGGTGATTGGCTCGAACCAGGGCGTAGAGTAATTCAAAGGTGGAAAAACTTCGCTCGGCAAAAACGCTTCGACGAACTGGCCCACCGTCGACATCAACATGTCGGTTGAATTCACCACGTATGCCCTTCCCCTAGAATCAGACATTGAGATATTTTAGGCACGGACTCGAAAAAAATTCACAGCATTCAAATTGAATAATATGAGCCGATCGAAACTTTGGACAATCGCGATATTTTCGAAGAGTTTCATGTTCTGCTCTTACCCCCGTGAACTTTGAGGATCAACGGCCGTCTCCGCGATGGCCTTGAGGTAATCTTGGGCGAAAACAATGCTCTTCTTAGGATCGCCTAGCATGTATGTGTTTATGATGACTCGATAAGATTTCAACTCTCTCCTCCTGAGGCTCACGAAGTTCAAGAT
The DNA here is from genome assembly GCA_021527715.1 of Neoseiulus cucumeris. Taxonomy (NCBI): domain Eukaryota; kingdom Metazoa; phylum Arthropoda; class Arachnida; order Mesostigmata; family Phytoseiidae; genus Neoseiulus; species Neoseiulus cucumeris. The sequence goes on from JAJSRV010000051.1 coordinate 696,853, forward strand.
ATCCTGAAATGAATTCACAGAAAAGTTTATGGTCTGAAGCTCCCATAACCTCTACAGGTCTTGAAAAGATTCGCCGCTTGTTTCCATGATTTCAACTCCAATACACACTTTTCGGTCGTTGAGGTGTGAGAGTTTCCCAACAGATATGAAAGCGATCAGAGCATCGGCAAGACCGTCTTCGCTCGAGGAACGAGTGCGCCTCAAATATTCAAAAGCTTGAGCGAAACCTTCTTTGTGATTCGTATTATCTGGAAGTGTAGAAATCGCGACGTAAGCTCGAGCTCGATCTCGTCCATCATCGAAGCGTTCCGGAATCACCGAACATCCCGCGCGGATTTTTTTTATCTGAGATTGATCTCAAGTGAATCCGCGCAAAGCTCGAGCAACAATCTTTGTTGAGAACGATTCCTACGATTGTTTCCCTAAAAAAAAGGTACTCTGGGGCTCTGAGGTCTCAGTTTTCATTCGTTAGTGATGGTGTTTTTCCCCGCCACTGGGAGTCTCTGTGTTCATGCGCCTGAAATACGTTCAAACGTGTTCTTGGAACCAGTCCTCGGGTCGACCTCTGTTTAGGACATGAGACGAAGACAATGATTTCTCTCGAGATAGCAGCAAGCACAAGTAGCGAACAGTCGATCGTCTAGAAATCATGAGAGAAAAAGCTTCGAAAAGATAGGCTTGAGCATCTCTTGAGTCGTTCGTCAGTCCACTTGATTGAAATCGAATCTTGAACAATAACCTCCTGCACAAGGACCGTCCACGCAGCGATGAGCTTCCTATCTTGAAGGCAGCTTGAGAGCAGCCATGGAAAACGTATTTTTTTCGGCTCACCAAAATGAGCTTTCCTAAGGAACATAGGATTTCATGCGGTTCCCCTCAATGCAAACGAGGCTTAAATAGAAAGGCTTTTGGATTTGATGGAATGCCGAAGTCAGAACATCATCGGGAGGGACCTTATCGCAACAAATCGAATTCTATGAAATCTTCGGGAAAGCTAGGAATTTCACGAACTTACTGTTAACAGGCTTGAGCCGCTCGATGAAATCAAGGACTCTGTGAACGGTTTCATCTGTTGCCGGTTCCAGTATGTGACAGTCTCTCGGTGTCGACCATGTATCCGCGATGGCAATGACTGCAACCCGGTCTTGGGGTGATAGACTCTGAACGAAGAATCGCGCGATAGCCTGAAAAAAGGAAACTACTCATCCAGCCTCGGAACATGATTTGCTCCTTCAAACCACATCGGAATCAGGAACTGCAAGTTGTCTCCACGAATTGACAATATCTCACCTTTCCTACGGTGAGTTTTTGTTGACCGGTCGCGCCGCCATGGTCAAGCAGCACGACGACGTTTTTCGTTCTCGGTCGAACTGCTCGCGCGTACGCACTCCTAGATTATTCAAAATCTTATTATCTCGATTTAGACTCGAATCAACGCGACGGCACTCGAAGCTCAAATCGAACCGGTGAGAACCGCAGTGAGTCCCGAAGACCTCCGATCTGATTTGCTCACCTGTGTCTCGTGACATCTCCGCAGTAGCTTCCAACTTGAGCCGGAAACTCGATGTGAGTTTTCTGAGTCACAAGAAACTGCCATCTTGCTGCTGGGATTGCGGACGCTATGCGATTGAAGACAGGCCGGAGATCGTGGAAGGGTTCCGCTTCCCTGCTGGGACTGCACGTCGTGTTCGGGGCGATCTGTAATCAGAACGCACTTTGCTTGGATCTTTCCAAAGTCGTTGGGCTCTAAACTCTCAAATCTGTTCCTCTCGAAACCGACCTCAGCGCCGAAAATCGGATCCATCCGCAACCAAGTGTCCATGTCACAACAGAACTGCGGCCGAAGACTGACATCGATGGCTGTGTGATGCATCATGTCGTGGATCTCCTGTGACGCATTCGCCAGAACCTGAATATAAATTCTCTCTGTTGAGATTTGTCTTCTTTTGCCTAATCATCACTCCGATATGATTCCCAGACAACCGTCCACTCTGATCCGCGACACTTGCGCTCTACCGTTTGGGCGAAAGCACCTTTCCAAGCGCCGGTTATCAATGACAGTGCTCAAATGTCGCGGACCCGTACATTCGTTCCGAGAGGGATTTCCAGCAGAAAAATCGATTCAGAAACCGTCGTCTATAGGTCTTCGCAGCCCGCATGGAATTACCGTATAGAGCTCCCGATGTTTTCTCTTGAGCGATCCGAACGTTCTCGCAAAAATGTCATCGCGATCGAAGGGCGCCGAAGAGAACGACAGGCGATCTAGGTTTGCCTGAAAGGGGAAAAACACAGGACAGGTTAAGTGTTGAGTTCGAATGGTCTAAAGGAGATGTTTCGGCGATGATGAGGCCTATGATGCGGAATATTCGTAGCATATGATGATCATATACTGTGTATAATCAAATGGTAATTCGCCGAATCGAGTCACGTCAGATAGTCTTCAGCGCAATAAAAGTTAATCGGATGAGCTCAGCCTGGAGAACGCTGTCTTGTGACGAATATCAAATTAATTAAAGAACGTGTTTCTTCAAACGACAGCAGACGAAAGAGTTTTTGAAAAAGGCGAGCGATATCTTTCGGAAGACGTCTCGTTTCCCGTCCGAAAGAGGAATTCCGTTCTCTTGGTGTTCATCTTCAACAAATTCCGATAAGGCCACAGGAACAAATACGCATCACAATCGAGCAAGGAGTGTCTTACGCACTCAATGACACCACGCTTTTTATCATCGCCCATTGAACTATGATAGAACACTTTCCAACACGGGCTCTATCACAGTTTTCGTTGCTAGCAGTCTCGAAGATATGATGCACTGAGAGCCTATCGAGCCAGAAGTGCATCCTGGACATTTAACTCAGGAGGGGCCTCTCAAATCATGTATCGCTAGACGATATTTCTCACCATCTCGCATATGATCTCTTATGGCGACACGTTTCTAGCAAACAACTCTATTAAGGTTCTGTTTGAACTAGTCTTCTCAATGGAATGTCACCAGCTCTGAGCCAAACTTTTGAAATGTTTAGTCGGGCTGCCGAGTTTATGATTACATTGAGGTTCCGATCAAAGCGATCGACCGCTAGATTCTGATGTGAGTGATTCAACACTTTCGAACAGACGGTATCCGCGCACTCAGTCACTCGCACCACGTGCCGAATCCGATTCGGAGAAACGTCTCCCTTCGTCCCGAATAGAGTTCCCGAGCTCTAGCAGCACTTGCACTGTTTAGTCTTAATGAGCGAAGTAAAAGCTCTTCAAACGATCGGCATCAACTCAAATACTTCCAACAAATCATCGGATCTGATAAACCGTTGCTTCGTTGCACCAAATACAGCATTCAGAAGGACGGAGTCGTGCAAATACTCGCATTCCTGAGGAATGCGCTACGTTTTCGAAAGTATGGAATGGTGATCGATGGACGCCGGCCGTTGGAAAAAGCCTTCCACGCGGTTTTGGAAGCCCGGTATTCTGGCGAAGCACGCTTCCGAAAACAGCACTCAATCAACGCTGGTTCGGACCTTGCCAATTCGATATTTTTCACGGATAATAATATGAGATGACCTTCTCCAACTTCCCTGAAAAACTGACGATTGTTCGTCTCCACTTGTGAGGGAAGTCGAGAAAGTTTTCAATTTCCGACGACTTCTGTTCATCTTTTGATTTGTCAAGTTTGAGACCAGGTTTCCCTCGTCCTCTTTCCAGATATCTCGAGATTCTGCCCTTAACAGACAACTCTGAAGTTGAGTGGAAAACGACGATTTCGAGGAAACTCGATCAAAACATTCTAAATTTTTCAATTTCTGGAAATGGCCAGGCTGACGATCGTTCCCGGACAGGATCTTAAAAGCGCGAAAACAACACGGATAGCGAGTTCGGGACCTTTCGAGTAGAAACGTAACGCCGCGCTAGTCCGTTGGACTAGGTATTTTGATGAACGACGACGTCGTGGTGTGTAATTGATTTGTGCGTGCAGATGTTGATACGCAGACGCGATAGAAAGATAAATTTTATTACGATTGTAAAATACGAGTCAGTCCTTGGCATGGCCCGCTTTTCTGCTTGCTTCTCTGTCGTACCGATCTGTCTTTCTGAATGTCGGATGATTGCTTGACCAAAAACGTTGCTCCAACGTTATCACGAAAACGGAGTTACTCTCTACTCCGAGAAGGATACGGTCGTGGACGGATTTTTCGACTTTCACAGTGCTAGACTCGTCTAGACTGGAAAAGGGAAATTATAGCCGGGAGAGAACCTCTGTTGGATGTGCCGAAAGGAGTTTAATGTTCTGAAAACATGATTCTGACATAACTGTGCGCTTTGAGCTAAGCAGCTTTGTAAGTAAGGGCTGAAGAGACTGACAGAGGACCGAGGTTCCAGACTCTAAGTTCTCCCTGATCGACGGTATCTCAGGTTCCGAAGAGTCGCATCACAACGCTCATATTCGGTGAATGTAGGAAGGAAATCAAGACGGGAAGGTACGCATATCGAGTTCGATAATCGACTTTTCAGTGTTCTTCGGGAGCGTACCTGTACGTCGGCGAGTTTTAGGTGAGTTTGGGACATCCGTTTGAGGTGCTGAGATAACAGAGAAGCCCGTCCTTCGTTTGGGTCGGGACAGACGACCGAGTTTTCGATCGCTAACAGAACCAAAACGCAAATGAGCTGTTTCAACATGTTGGCTGGATTCACTTTTCGGTTTCGCTGCGTCCTCTATGAAGAACGCACGCACGCACGCACACTCACAAACACCCACAAACGAACGTTTACAACAGAAATGTTTTGCTTCCAAAGTCACATGGATTCGGCAAACACGGTTCGGCACTCGGTGCCTGCAATCTCAGAGAGCACATTCGACTTGCATCCGCTAGCTCCAACAGGTAGCTCGGTCAGAAGTCCAGCGAGTCAAGCTGCGATGGCACGGACTGTCTTTTGGATGGAGGTGACGTCTTGTTGGTCAATGATCCATGTCGTATGTAAATGATTTGCTTCTGTCACCAGCTAACTCTAACTATGACGACCAGGTCGATCGATTGACGACGACACTCGCTCGATCGCCGCGGCTTCTTCTTCATTCTCTTACTTGTCAGAAGAGAGAGAGTTAAAAGAAAAGAGGCCCCATGTTTACAAACACGCGCATTTTCTCTTGGACGTAACCGGGCTTGCCTACTCGCGAGCTGGTTGGCTGGCAGCGGGCTCCTCTCTCTCTTCTGCTTCCTCCAGCCGATGATGCTCACCCTCCTCGCATAGCTCAGCGCTACCAGAACTGCAGACGGATCTGGAGAGGAAGAAAAGGTCCATCTTAGTTTCTGGGTGAGGACCTTTGGAGAGGAGCGCACTCGTGCTGCTGCAGAGTCCCTGTTATCGCCCATAGGCGGCGCGAACATGAACTGCCTAACATGAGATTGAGGAGTTTCTCTGTTCTGCTGTCCACCCACGAGCGATGCAGAACTCGCTTCTCGAGCGAAGTTCTCGAACGCGCGAAGATTCCGATCTGTTGTTCGCGGTTTAGGATGTCGATCTGGGCGAACTTCAATAAAATGCGCCGACACTCGAGCTCTAGGAGCGAGCTCTACCGGAATGTGCGCGGATCAGAATCACTCGCCGAGCACTGAGTGGTGGAAAATTCGACGAAAGTAGTTCGCCTTCCGCCTCGTGTCCTCCGCGATGCAAACTTCCCTACACCTATCTCAGATTGTATCCGATGCGGGCGCATAGAATCGAGATTTACACTTCGAGAACGCGCGAAAGTTGGCAAATGGAAAGCGATGAAGGAAACCGCTGAAAGTAGCCGCGCACAAATCCAAGGAATCTCTTCCATGGAAATGCTTTCCCACTCGGAGTTCGAATCCCGCTGCCGTGAAAGCCGAACAAAGAATCTCGGTCTCTCGCAATAGAATCGAATAGCTGAATCAGTTTCTTGAAGGAGCGAAATAGAAGTTTATTCTGTGACAAAAATGACAAACGAGAGATCATTCAGGGCAGCTGTCAGCTGTCGCTCGGACTCAGGAACATTGATCCGCGACGCACCAAACTGCCGCCATTTGACGCCAAGGAGTCGAAAACATTACTTCCGGAAACAGTAAGGCACATGAGACATCGGAGACAAGAAGAATAGTTTCGATCTCAGTTCAGTCCACTTATCCGCTCGTTGGTTGTGAGGAAACTCTTCTGATGACCGGATTCTCCCGAAATCTCCTTCAAAAATCACCACCACTCAAAACTCCTGCCGAGACCAAAACCATTGAGATCTCCTCTGAAGTTGCTTCCGAATCCGAGCCCCGGTGCTCGTGTGTACATCGGATTGCGTACAACGAGTATCGGATGCATGATGATCTGACTCGGCTTATCCACCAGCGGGGACATGACAGCGGGTCGTTTCAAGAAATTAACTGGAACTTCCGGCTGCCTGAGGAACGAAACTCCGTTGATCCGAGATTCCAACGAGAGATCTCCATGAGACTGTGTGGGGTGCGTCTGCACGTCCTTCTCGAAACGGTCCTCATATTCGTTGAAAGGAACTCCTCGCACGAACGAAGGTGGTTTATTGAACGTGAACTCGTGGTCACCATACGCACTGGTTTCAAACGAATCGTCCAGTTGTCCGGTGGCGTAAGCACAGAGCGATGCCGCAATGAGAATAAACGTCTTCATAGTTTCCAAATGATGTGGTCCAAAAAGTGAATCGCGTCCATCTTTATATGTTTGGGTGGAAAGTGGAGCCGAGGAATAGTGTTGCTTGATGTGGTGAAAGATTCACCGATTTGAGCTTCTAGATGGCCCAACGGAAGTTTAGCTTTTGAGCCCAACACCAAACAGGTCTTCGGAATCGTCCGCTTTTGGATGCGTTTTGAACAATATCTTCTTCATCCGCTACTCTCGATACCCTCGTTTAGCTGGAGGCTTTCCCTTCCTCGATCAGCGAAGAGTTCATCCCTGGCATTACAGTTCACAGAGGCAGCGGTCCACCTGGCAGTCATTCAGGCTCGCACTCACTCCGCTTGATTCCGACTCGGAAACATTCGTCCATGAGTAATGGACATGGCTCTCCGATTGACATTTGTTTGGGATAAGGATGGAAAATGGAAACAGAAAGAAATGAATGAAGATCTGGCTGCATCGGAAACATGAACATCGATAACAACAAGTTGGTTACGTTATTGCAGCGAGGTTTCCTTTCCAGCGATAAGATCGACTTCAATTCATAATGACCCCACGAATCGCTTGTGATGCCGAAAGATATTTCCGTTATTGCGATCCTGAATTCGCTCGAAGTACCCTATGCAGTGGAGCCACAATAAATTTCAATCTGGAAGCGTCTTCCTGTTTCCTAACGACACTTCGATACTTCACATATGTGGGCGAAGAAAATTTTCCGTCAAGTTCATGCAAAAGTATTTTAGTGGACGAAGTTCCCCGGGGAGGGTATTAAGAAGTGAAAAGCACGGTCTGTAGGAACTTTTCGAGTTTTATCGAGCCTTTAGAAAACTCCTAGCTGAAGTGCCTGACTAACTTCGAAGGTCTGTCGCCAAGAACGTGCGTACCGACGGAACTCTCTTGGGGAAATCGTTAATTGGACAAGTGTGAGTCAAGCTGGATAATAAGTCACCGGAGGTGACAGAAAAGAGTCTCAAGATCACGGACTCCCTCCCCGTGGTTTTATCATCAAATCGTGAGTCTCGAGTCGTTGCAAAGCCAGCATCCTGTACGCATTCTTCTCAATAATTCGTTTCATGACGTTCGGAATTCACATTGCAATGGAAGAACCCGTCGCGAACATGTTTGGACAGACCGTTGGATCTCCGGCGCACGAGATTATCACCAAAGTAGTTCAAGAGATACTTCTGCTCGTCACCCTCGCAGCAACGAGGAGATCACTGGCGAATGAAGAGGAACTACATAATACCTCGGTGAAACTTTTTTTTTCAGAACCTCGATCAGGCACTCTTTAATTTTTCAGATGATCCAAGATCGACATCAATGTCGGACGATTGGGATTTAATTCGATAGAGATACTCGAGAATTCGGAACCCTCGTTTTGCGTTTCTGGAGTGTCTGCGCGCAGTCCTCGTTTATCAGCAATCTATTTTCCAGCGTGACTAGAAACTCAATTACCGCAACATCGGTGACGGCGTGTTACCGAAATGAAAAATGGGTGCCGCTTATCATCCATTTGCCATGGATTACCTCATTCAATGTACAAGTGGGCGCTGTTTCCAGAAATTTATCTTATCTTCTTGAACAAATGAAATCAGAGCTTGACAGGTTGACCGAGAATCAATCATCCAATTACTGGCGAGTGTTTCAAGTCAAGAAAAGAATCACGTATCAGAGAAGAAATCCACGAGAGTTCGGCTCGATAGCGTTCCAGAATTCAGGAAGGATCACCGAATTCTCAGACACTTAGCAATCAGTACTTCTCGAGGCGCGAATCCATGGTGGAATTTGAAGATCGCGCACATCTAAGGTGACTTTCGGGTTTCCGATGCCTCTAGGGTAGAGCAACTCAACCTTTCTCAATGTTTTCGAGAAGATGAGGCCTTGCGAAACAGAACTTTTAATTTGCCGATATCGAGCATCTTTCCTCGTGACGCAAAAGCCTCTGAAATGTATTCAACTGTCACAGAAGAAATTACTTGATTTCACGGAAGAATCCGATTTCATGTTCTGAAAATTAGGCTGAATTCCGTCAACCGGAACACCGCTCAGCTGCCGCTCATTTTGACGGATCAATGTCCTCTGCTGCAATTTCTCAGCAATCCTCGTCTTCCGAGGATAACGTGAGATTTCTTTCTCTCGAAAAAGACAACTTGGGACTTTACAACGACTATTTATTTATTCTAGTATATGTAAAATCTGAGAAAACTTTCGTAACTGTGAACCTAGGCTGAGATGGCGGGCTCACAGCGGAGTCTCACGCGAGCTTCAGCGTTATTTGAATCTTTATATCACAATCGATATGAGTTCATGTTTTCCGGAGTGCTAGTTAAGGCATTCAACATCCGCTCTATCCATATCGAGTTCCTGTCTAATTGTTGGGATACGGAGGTCTGAGAACCATTCTTTTTTGGCAATTCCCCGGAGGAGGAGAAGACTCCGATGCACAGCGGGTACGTATTTATGTATTAGGACCACATCGAGTTCGAAATGGGTCTCCGAAAGTCAAAATATATTATTGATACATTTGAAGATCCTAGGATTCGATGCTTTTCGGAACATTCAAACTCGACAAGCGCTCTTTCATGGAGTTTTCTCTCATAAAATTTCTCAAGATCAACCCAGCATCCTGAATCTATTGGTTCTTTCGGCGATGAATTCCGCAATTTTGTCTTGCGTCACTGTGCCAAGAGCCTTTTGGAAGACTCGTCTTCCAGCTTCTTCTAAGGGACCCACTAGCTCCGCTCGTCGCTGGTTTATTGTGGTTTCACCGATCCACGAGAAGATCCAGTCCAAGCCCGGCAGGAAATCCAGCTCTTTCATGTGGATTCGTCCCATCCTCGTAATCTGTGAACAAAAACGACGACATTCATGAAATCAGATGAATAGAACGCTGGGCTTCCACGAACAACGCTCACTGTCGCGGTTTGGGGATGCTGACACAATTGGGAAAACAGTCGGAAATCGCACTTTTCCTAACTTGCTTAGTTGAGCTCTGAATTGCTTCACTTTTCGAAAGCCTCGCACAAGCGAAACTTCCGCTGAGTTCGCAAGTGTGTTGGATCAAATGATACTGAGCCACCAAGTCGGTTTCTGCCGCAATTTACCCTGAAGTCGTCGAGGTGCATCCCTTTAGCGCTAAGTGACACTTTGAATCTTGTCGAAACCATTTCGACGCGAGCCACACCACTAGCTTGAAGAGAGCCAACGGGAGACTCCCTCTGATGGACGCCCCGAATCGTTATGTTATTCAGGGTTATTGGCATTGCGAGAAAGAACCGCGCATTCTCGGCTGACAGGACTGCGTCCCCGGATCGATGCATACCTGCAAGAGGGAGAAACGAGGTTTTAGAATTCACACTTACGGTTCCTCTGCTCTTCGATCCGATTACGTTTGTGAACGAGCTACGAGAAACGATTCCTGCCATTATCTTTTCTCACTGAGAATCAAGACAGGAAGTCTAAGGCTTCAGTGAGATCGAGGAAACGAATGCGGGAATGAATTCCTGATTCGAACATCAACGTGTGTAGAAGAATCTCCCTCGACGGGTGAAACCGTTTCATCAATCACAAGAAGTCTCCGTAAGAATTAGTTTAGGCCTCTACCACACTGTGGAGCGGATGAACGATGGGGCCTCAGGAGCGGGGCTACTATTGCTCTACTTTCTCAACACTGCAGGCAAACGTTCGAAACGCTAAGAACGCGACATGAAGTACCGTTCTCTTTCGGATTTGAAATTATTTCGAACCTCACGCTGTGTCTTTGAGATGCAAAGTAGCACCGTCAATGATCTCATAGCAATCGACGTTAAGCTGTTGGTGATTTAGAGCTTGAGTCGAATCTCAATCGACGAGTGACACATACCGGCAATCAGTCCTCGAATGTTGAGGTCTTCGAGAGATCCGTGTTTCGTGTCCAGCTTCCTTTCGACAGTTATATTATTTAGTTGTGGTGAGATTATTGCACTTCTTTTCATCACAGAAATGAGCCTGTCGACCATCTCGTTGGCTCGCGCACTCGTTCCGCCGACCCCTGGAACAGTTTGAAGACCAGAATCAATCGACGGAGCCTACGATCTCGTTCTCTGATGATCACCGATTATTATATGAGAAGCTCACAGCACCGATCACATTGTCACATTCCACTAACCGGGGTCCCGGAAGGTGTAGTCTTCTTCGAACTCGATGACATCATCCACTGCAAAATTGGAGAGAAAAAAAAACGGAAATATAAGTTGTGCACGAAAGATCAGAATTCGAGGATTACAGCGGCAATTTCGACGACAGCAATCCGGAACGCTTGCGCGGACTGCCTCAAGGACTCGTCTATTGTTCTCATCATAAGTTAGAATGCCCGAAACTTCGCATTGCTTCCTCGAACGGGCTTGAACGAGCGGAGCAATTGAGAAACGCGGAGAGTTCTTCGAGAGCATAATGTGGTTCAATACGCTTTTCTGCTCCCTTGTAGTCGAGGAAAACTCCAGCAAATGGATGCGGCTCTTCACAACCGGTTCTCTTCTCCAAATTTGAGAATCAGGAATCGACTAGAGTCACGAATTTTGAATTTCAATTGAGAACCGATGAAACGAGGAAACTTCATTCTGCCTGTTCGTATGGCAGCGGAAAATACAGAATCAAGGATAGAAGTAGGATGAACTTGCCGTCACCGAAGAATCTCGGGTGCGTGAAAACGATCAAAGCGATCACCAACAGGATTGAGGTCAGCAGAAGACAGAGTGAAGTCTTGTAGCAGCAACAACAACAGCATCGGAAACACATCTTTGCCATCAAATGTCATCCTACGCCCGATGATTGAAGCGCATTGACATCTTTCCACAGCTTCTTCTCTTTTTGTACGAGCGCATATCATCCATCGATGATGACAACCTGACGATAAAAGAAAAGACGCCACTCAAGTGCTTATAATGACAACGGTGCAGCCGCGGCCGTCTCCGCGTGAAATACTCACAAAACGCCGCTAGATATCTCAGCCGCAGCTTCGGCAACATGTCCAACAATGACCCGGTCGTTCAGCAGAAGACCCTTCGGTCGTGCACATCAGCTCTATTGAAAGCATGTAGGATGAAGCGGGGTCAGCTGACCACCATCATCAGCACTACAGAGGGATCACAGCCGACTAAAAACTAGCCTCACTGACACGGTCAAGAGATGGTGACCATTTCATGATGATACGATAAAAGCCGTGACTCAGAGTATCGAAATGAGGTTACGGACTTGATGAGGTCCCCACGGAGAACACTAACGTCGACAGCTAAGTGAAAATCAGCTGTGATCCCGAGGTAACGTAGTTCGAGCCTTCGGATCACCGAGCGATCGCCCTGAGTTTTGATCTAGACATTGCTCTCGTAGGGGTTTCACTTCGTTCAGTCGAGAATTAGACGAAAAGAATCAAACTCAGAGCGAAATATTGAGTAAAATTACTTACCGGCTCACGGAGCACGGTATCACGTAGCAGACATGGCTCTGCCCGAGAAAGAGGAGCTCTTCTTGTCGGGATTTGTTGTCGTCGGCATTAATGTTGTTGTTGCTGCTGCTGCTGATGCTGCTGTTGTTGTTGTCGTCGATGTCGTTGACTACGACTATGGCGATCCCCCATTCGAGATCTCCTCTCCTGCGAATTTTCTCTCGCCGCCACAGCCCTCGGAACAGAGGCGCGGTCCGATAGAGCAGTGAAAGAGCTGGGTTTTGCTCGGCGCTACGTTTGCCACGAACGCTTTCGTCAGATTGTCTCCTCTCCATCTTCAACACTCGCTCTCACCCGACTCCGGAAAACGTCGGTGAAGCCGACGCGCTGTCTGATATCCAGAATTCGAAGCGGCGGAAATTTCTGCATCCTCAGAATTCAGCTCAAACCCCCCTCATGCTGTTCGCTATACTGATTTTTCCAGTTGTACATAATCTGTAAGAATTTCCCACCGTTTCCAAGATACAGTTATGAGTAGAGCTTGGAAGTTTGGGCATTAATCATTTTTGAACCTCCATCAATCAATATGAATTGATGGATATTTAGTGAAATAGTGCCTGGTTATTCCAGCCCATGAGTTTGTTGGGTAAATTTCATCGAAGTAATCAACCACCGATCAATTTATCAATGGATTGATGGAGGCTGATTAATGAATAATGCCTAAACTTCCAAGATACAGTTATGAGGATTCCGTGATATAAGATATCAAGTCAGCGAGATATGTACATATAAGCATGACATTTGAGGACTTTGGAGACCTTGTCGGAGGACCGAGATATTCCCACTCGTACTTCGATAACTGCAACCAGATCGTGCCGATGTTCTTTGAGATTTTCACTTAATTTGTGTAAAATTAAATTTCAGTGGAAAATAAGCAATGTGTGGTGATCCCATCGCAGCTTCTTGAAAAATACCCCGTTTTGAATTCAAAAAAAGTTGAACTTGAATTGAGAGCCTCGGTTTCTTGATTTGAATCTGCAATTGACCTCGAACAATCGATTTGAAGCGAGAAGACGTTCCTGACAAGATGGATGATACGGATTTATTCTTCTCGCATGACATACAACGCCTGACTCCAAAAACATCCACGTATCTACCTAAGGCTTCCGCCGACAGAGAATGAGCGCCGACCACGAGAACAATGTTGTTTGATCTTTCAAATAAATACACGCACACAGATACGCCCAGGCAATCGATTCAACATCAAAAACAGAACAGAGTCGTTAGTGCAGGGAACTTCAATGGCGCATGTTGTAGACCGTGTTCATGACTCGATGAGCTCCGTGGAACGGCATTGCTAACATTTTGGGCAGATTGTGGACGTGATAGCGTCCCATGTGAAAAAGTTTTTCCCAAGCCGTGTACCTGCGGAACAAAAAGGAATCGTGAGCGAGAGAGAGAGAGAGAGAGAGACTACTGATAATACAAGTTGGAGAAGAACAGCGTAAACTAGGAAGAATAATTTCGGAAGTGCTTCGTCGATCCTGGCCTGTTTTTTATTTCTTCTTCTCGCTCTTAAAAAGAGTTCCAAATAATTTCGCTCTAGATTTATCGCATAATTCAATTGAGCGTCGGGCGGAGCGACGGATAAACCCTACCAGTAATTGAGTCTGTTCGGTTCGAAAACCAGTTGAGTGAAGCGGTCCCAAATCGGCTGCGCTTGGCTGTCCTCAATCAGGAGGACCACGAGAAGAACGACGAAAACGTGATGAACGCTGGAAATGGCAGAACACATTGAGACAACAACGTCGCGGTGCTGAAATCGTTGACGCGAATTTCGGATCGATCCGGAAGGGATCGGCGTTCGAATCAGCAGGAGATGAGTCCGCTCGTGATTTCACAAATGGAAAACGAACCTCGATGTTCAAGGCAGAGTTTTCATCTTAAAAGTCTTCCGCAAGACAAAATTTTATCGCTCGATTGTTCGTCTCCGCCTTTCTTCTCCAGTGATAACAGTTACGATGAAAAAATTATCGATCGTATCTAATTCTGAGAGAATTCGAAGAGACGGAAATCGTACAAGAGCTGATGAGTTTTCTCAAGTGGAATTGAATCCCACAATGGGACGCCCGCGAGGACAATTGCAGCCGGAAAAAACAGTTCAGAACAAAAGCATAAAAACGAATTTCTCCCCAAAATGGAGAAAAAAAAACGCCGTTTGTTGAGCTCGAAACCCGCACCGATTTGAAAGTTTCTTTATGGGAGTTTGTTAGGCCCGCTCCAATAAGTGAATCGTTCATTACCAGATAGCAATCCGCATTCTTCGAAATGGGAAGATGTTTGTGTGTTTCGGTGTTTTTTTTTTCTTAGAATTATGCGCGCCTTCGGCGGAAGTGTTTTCGGGCGGTGGCGGCGACCCAGTGGTCTTCCGCCGCGCGTCTTGTTGCTGTTGTTGTACTTGTTTTTGGGCACCCAAAACGGCTTCGAGCAAAAAGTAGCTCAGTGCTGCAGCCGGGCCAACGACCACCCCCTTTTGACGGCGAACAGAAGATTGACGGACGTATTTTTGACACCCATAAGCGAGTGCGAAAGGTTCTTTGTCTGTGCACAGCGCCGTCGAAGTGACGTCCGACACACATCTCGGATTTGTCTTTGATTTGATTCAACTTGAATCAATCCGACATCGTCGATTAAAAGAATAATTCTGAACTCGTTGATGTTTTTTCATGTGGTCGAGTGGTCTTTGGCCATTCCGCCGACCCGGAAAGATTGGCCGCGGGCGACTGAGTGTAGAGCGAATGAAGGATGCAAGACGTTGTGAAAGAGGCCGAGATTGTTCGAACTCTTGACCCGGAAAACGGCTCAAAATTGAAAGTTCGCCAAAATTCCTTTGAATTCAGAGAAGTCGTTGTTCCAAGTTTCGAATTAATGCTGGGTTTCCGAAATAGTTTTCGTTTCCTGGACAAATGATCGGAATGTCTGCCAGAAATGCGCGGGCTTTCCTTGATGCGTCACACAGAATTCGGATCTTCTTCCTGCGACACAGATTCCTCGGAAGGACACACATTCCGATCGGGAGCAGGGTTACGACTCCGAGGAAAAGACAACGGAAATATGCAGAAGTGTAGTCTGCTCAGCAGGAAATCGGCGGAATCAACATCTAGCATTTGGAAACATTCGGGCACTTGGAATTCTCGAAAGTTGTCAACTCACCGGACCATGTTTGCTCCAAAGAAGGGGACAGCTCCCGCGAACTAACTAGATGAGGGTGGAGAACAACGTGAGGCTCGATGGGGACGTTGAGCTGAACGTGGAGCAGAGCCAACTCGTTCAAAAGTGAAAGTGTTCAAATAGCGCCGACTAAAGGCGCATCCCATCGCCTCGTGGTTGTGACTCTCCCTCAGTCAAATCTTCATCTTCCAACAAACGGCTCTTGAACGCCGGCCACGCCGAACGAACCCGGGTCTGGATTCGAGAACAGATTGAAAGCGAAATGGTTGCGTTCTCCTGCTTCAGGAGATGGTCTTGACGGAATGGATGACCTCGATAGAAACCACTCGGGAAAACGTCTCCGCCGAACTTGCTGAATGATTTGAAGCGTCCCCCGGGGCCCGGGCCCCGACGGGCTCCGTGCCACGACAGCAGAATTCAAGAACTGGCGCCGGCACTCTTTCCGAAAATGAAGTACCATCATAGGAAAGAAGACGAAAAGCAAGATTTGGGTACGTGGCCCTAGCTTCGATCGATGGGGGTCGATCCCGACCGGAACAACAACAACAAACACCTTCGCATTTTCAGAATCTTTGATCTTTCTTATCTTATATCCACCTCGGTAGACTTTTATGACTTCGAATTCACATGGGGAGGAGTTTCGCAAAACTTGTACAAATGTGTTTTCTCATCTAAGACCCACATTATTTTGATTCATCGCCTTATCGCCTGACAAAGAAGTGTCACCGCGTCGAATTCAGGTCGCTCTGCGTTTACCCAAAACTCACGTGCAACTAAATTCACCTCAGGTTCAATGATCGCCGTCGTCGTCGAAAACTCAAGATGGGACACTAAGCCGAAGGTCACGTCCGGCTAAATGCAGACTCCGGAAGATGAGTGTTATGCGCGGAACGGTTTGTTTACTTTCAATCAACTGATCGATCTGCGTAAGATCACGTTCTTCGTATGAATACCTGAATACAAATTGCCTCAATGAAATACAGCATTATCTAAAGTAATCAGGCCGCGCCTCATTGTTAACAAATTGGGGATAGACTTTTATCCAATTTAAGCCATGATAACGAGCAAAGGTATCGGAAGAAAGACGAATCTCGAAGAAATTGACAGAAATCAAGAGGAAAACTCTCGCGGGGAACTCGCAATGATAAATGGAGCGGGTTGGGCTGCATAGTTTTTGAAAATGGAACACTGAAACAAGGGCCGGATGAAGAAAATAAGACGAAACTTCGCGAGATGTTAGTTACGTCTTCTTGCCGAGGGCTGTGCGAATCGGATGATGCCGATGTGAAAAGCTGAAAGCAGAACTGTTTGTTGATTTAGAACAAAAATGCCCATTTTCGGCTCGGGAACGAGACGGAGAAGAAGATGCTAGTGCAAAACGGGCCGTATATGTAAGAGTTAGTTTGTCGACGTCGACAGCTTCCGCTTCTTTCTTCGGATATCTCTTCAAGCCCAGAAAACCATGAAGTTGTGCGTACGCTTTGCGCTTCTAGAGTCAAAATCGTTCCCGCCCTGTACACCCAACCCGCGAAGACCGTTCTACCCGAAATATTTGAAGAAAGTAATGGAAGGAAGGAAGTATCGGCTCCACATTGGGGTGAAGATAAACGCGCCGCCGCTATCAACTCGGTCGCGATGGTCTTGGCGAATATCAATGTGTATCGCATTTGTATCCATGTACCTATGAATCGAGTGGATGAATTCGCGCGCGCTTTCCTCCCTTTTACTATCCTATCTTATCGCTAACGGCTACTACACCGAAGTAGCGCCAGACTTGAGCCATGAATCGATCAGGCTGACGACGCGTAAAACGAACAGCACCGTTTCGTTGCATTCGCTGACGTTGATTCGGAAGATCCTAATCCTAGATTAACGAGCTTTTAATGTCTGGAAAACATACGGATTTGGAAGAAAGTATGTATATTTCCACGCGTGGATCTAGGGAACTTCGATCTGCTAACTGACTTACGATACGGCGAGGCCTCGCGAGCGGAAAGGTTACGGCAGGGGTGAAAACGAAATCTCGTTCACGGGCAAAAGGCTTTCGGTAGCAGATCCACGGAGGTTCGCGCAGAACTCGATCAACTGACTGACCACGAAGCCACCGCGCGTTTCGCGGAAATCTTCGGATCGTCGGCATATTCGAAAACTTTGTCTTCCTCGAAACAGCATCGTTTTACGACGCTTACGTGCGAAAACACGGAATAAAGTGAACAAATCAACCAATGACAACGCTTGAATCGTATTCGGAGCGGGAAGTATATTACAATGAATATGAGCGAGAAATGGAATCACTTCCCATCGGCTACCGACCCGCCGTGGAATGCGAATATCTTTTCGCTGAACCTCTTCTCATGCCGCATTTAAGAATGGCTTTCTTAACATCTGAGCATTCATTCCGCGTTCTGTAGATTTGTCTACGGAAGCGGACACCAGAAAGAAAGGAAGAAAGAAAGTGAGGTAGGAGTAATCAACGGAAGTGCCGCGAGATGATGGCTAAAGTTGCTTGACTCTTTCCGTCCGAGACGAATTCAGATCGTCACACCTCTCGAGCGCTGCAGCATATCTGCAGCTGTAACGCCGATTACAAAATGAACCCTACACGGCCCCGGGGCGTTTTCGGAGAGTCATGGGGCCTCGATGTCCAGATTTGTGGTCTTCCCACTTACCATCTGAAGTCATGCTCTCTGGGTTCCATCGAGAAAAGAACTCACACAGCTATCAGACCAAATGACTCCAACCTTGTCAAGAGGCAAACGTGAGCATCATCCGAATCCCATCCCTGCTGAGGATAGATAAGTTTCCGGTTTGCGTCAAAGAGCAACAGCTCTCAAGATTTTGAAACTAGTGCTCGTTTTCGGCTCTTTGTGAGTCTTCATGGACAAACACATCACGTGGACTCGATCTCCTCTCGTTTTCAGCGAAATTACCGACGAGATGATCGAATGCTCGGGTTGACTCAACTGGGTTTCTCAACTCCTTGCGTTGTACCACAAGGAGACATCCTCACTCATCGTTGGATGAGATCGAGTCTTCTTGAGAATACCTTTTTCTGAGCTTCAGTTCGTTTCCATGAGCCTCTTCCTCAGGTGGAGATTCCAATATACAGCTATTGATTGCACCGGAAGAGCCCGAAAGAAAGACACGTTCTCATATTGGGGAGCTCGGGTATTTTTATTTGATTTGATCCACGTCATATAACATCCTTGTCGACGAAATGAGTCATATCCGATCCGATCTATTCAATGCTCTCTCAGACGCACTCGGTTTACTTTTCTTTCTTGTAGATGTGGAGGAAGAAATTAGTATCAATGTTAATTTTGCAGTTTTCGTCGGTGCTTTGGTCTGCTTCGCTTCGACACAGCTTGAAAAGGTCCGACTTCAATGGGCTCAGGATGTCTGTGTCGGGATTTATTTTCTGGAACTTCTGATAGGCCGACCAAGTAATCAGGTACTGTATGTAAAGATTCAGATCAGTCGGCCACAGCTGGATGATGTTCAGATCCTCATGGAGATTTTCGAGTCCACTACTCGGCTTGGGCAGAGTTTCATAGCGGGAATCGACCAAACTGCGATCGGTTTCCCAGTACGGTCCAAGGTCTCCGCGATAGAGCTGTGATAATTTCAAGGTCATTAAAGGAAGCGTATTAATTGGAAGAAGTAGTAAGTGACTTTTTCACGAGGATAAAATATGTTGATTAACTGAAGTACTACCTTCATGATGCGATTCTTGATGGCGTCATCGATATCGGGAACGCCCACGGTTGGTATGGGAATACAGTAACCGAACATCGCCAGAAGGCCGCCATTCCGAAGAACCCTGTGAGCTTCTGAATAAAACTTGGGCAAGTCAAACCAGTGGACGCACTGACTCGCCGTGATCACGTCGAAAGATTCGTCCTCGAAAATCATTTTGTCGGCTAGACTCAATCTGGAAAAAACGAAACCGTCACAACGAGAATCGTCCGGAATCATCTCGAAAAACGCTGTCGCTAAATATCTCACTTGTATTCGACGTTTTGGAGTTTCTTCTCGTTTCGTCTCAGTTCCGCTTGAGCGATCTGGGCTTCGGAAACGTCAGAACCGACAACTCGATTGAAGTAGCCCGCCAAGAGCTCGGTGCTCTGCCCCGAGCCACAACCTACATCTAACACCGCTTCGACGGACGACGCATGCGACACTATGCACTCGAGAAGCTCCTTTGGGGGAGCCGGACGGAATCTTGCGTACATCGCCGCATGTTCCGGAGTCGTGAATGCAAATACAGACATGGCGCGAACTTCACGACTGCACACTGATTTCAATTGCCGCAGGACGCTCACACCTAGAACAAAACAGAATTTCAAGTTTTGACCGAAACTGGTCCGTGATAAGGAGTGAATGTGTTGTCACTGCGCGGAGCCGATCCCAGTGAGATGGCTGGACGGGGCAAGCCGTTGCGGAGCAAAGTTCATCGCGACCTATCGATGGTTCACGTCACGCGCTATCACAGGATCTGTGAGGCTTCACTCCACCAACTCTCACCGTTTATCATGATTTTGGAGATTCCTCTAGCGAAATACGTTCATCACAATCAAGCTGCCTGTAAGAAACTCCAAGTTAAAAAAGATTGGAGCTCTGATCAGTCTGTAGAAGCCTTTCCTGAATTCCATCTCAGCAGTTCGGAGTCAAGAAACCGATATCTCGTTAACAGGCTCAGTGTGATCAGCGTGAATTTTGTCAACTATTCACTTGTCGACACTTGAGTTCATGAACAATGACCCCTACCTGAATCTAGAAGAGGTCGGTCCTTAGTGTTTGCCCTCCTAGAAGCGATACTGGGAGCTTGAGTGCAAGGAGTAACAGATAATGTTCGCATCGTCTCTGTCTTGGCTGCGGCTTTCAAATTCTGGCGCTGTTTACGGCTGGTCGGCCAGCTCGAACTTCTGCAAAGCTGTAGGCTACGCAAAAAGTAAACAAAGCGGCATGCTGCTGTCAGTGGTGGAATTGTGGAATGTCGGCTCTGAGGTTGCGCAACAGCGGACCGATATGCCACGGTGTGATTCAAGCTCCCACCGGTTCGAAGCCACGGGCGCGGCTAGATTCTAGCGCGTTCTGAGCTTGAGAGTCGAGATTCTCCAGCCTGAAACTGCTCCCCTATTCCGGAATCTCTGAAGCAAACGTTTCCTAGAATGTGGAGGATCTTTTCGCCAACACAGTTCTTCCTAGATGTGCTCTTCTCTGATACCTTGACGTCACTCCAATGACAAAGAAGGGAGTCGCAAAGAATTCACCTGACTATGAAAATACAAATGAGTTCAGTGTCGTGCGGAACCCGGAAAGTTGAGACCGCCGTTCTGAATGACGAGTAGTTGGTCACGTTCGACGCGCGGTTTAATATTTCAAAAATGATGGACGAAATTGAGACAAGTGACTCTCAGAGAACATGTCAGCTGCAAGGAGCTTAACCAGATGCTGGAATGTCATACCCGTTGATACTCAGATTCATAAGGGGGTACGAAACTGAAAAACTCGGAATTCTCGTCTATCCCCATTCCCTGATGCATGCATGTATCCCTTCTACGGGACAGTTCCTGCTGGCCTCGAAACACCGGCGAATGAACGCATTTTTGGCGGCAAATTCAAAATTCCTGGAGACTGTTTTCGATTCTTCTGAAGTTTTCTGAAGAATGCGTCCGCCGAGTCGGCAGCAATAGCTGGCGTTTCGACTCGGCGGCCGCGGTGGTGCCGCTGGCAGCGGAAGGAAGTGATATCACGACAGGGTTCGAAAATTCGACCCGGACTGCAGTCTTGACTTTCCCGTAATTCCCGTGGCGTTCCAGGTAATTGGGGCCTTCCAAAATCAATGGAATCAAAATGATGCGCGAGCGTAGGAGCGGCTTTCGCTGCCAAGAGTTTGGGAGCCAGGAACTGAGAAGAGCAAAATGACTTATTAGGGAGACAAGTCAACTATACTCTTCTGTTATCCATTGGAATTTATCGAACGAGGGAAACGTGTCGCAGTCTCTCGTTCTACTCTCTCTCGTTTTCGAGAGATTTCTCGATACCAGTGGTACTGCCGCGACTGTGTTCATTGTTCTTATGGTCAATACTGGTAAATTGGATTTCACCTCTTGAGACTGGAGATTCAAACAAATGAATGACTGATAAAAGGAGGTTAGAGGTTTCAGATGTTGAGCCGAAGGTAGGCATCTATAGACAGCTTACAATCAGCAGAAGCACAAGTCAGTTTCTTGAGAGCACAAACGGGGTGCGGTTACGTTTCGGCTTTGAAGGAAGCAGAGCATGATCGGCTTTAACGGTTCCGAGACAAAGTTAATGAAGACGAGTCTCATGTCCCAATAGCGGCGCTTTCAGAGCCTGCTACCAAGCCCAGGCATCGTGAAAGAGAGACAGAAGAAGACGTATTAAAAAACGAAGGAAATAGCCAGAATGAGTGTTTATTGGATATCGTCTTCAGAGGAACTTACAACGATGCTTCTTTGAAAGACTGATGCAGTGCGGAGTCAATTTTTTTGCGTTCTTAGAGAAATGCTGCAACATTTATACAATGAAGGAAAATCTTTCTAATTGTGAGTTCTCACTTCATGGGAAGTCGATTCTAGGTCCATTCCGATGTAGTTTTTTCTGGACCCTGCAACAGATCCTTACCGAATATCATCCAGAAGTTGCGTAAACGGTCAGAAGTTCCAGTTCAAACGTCTTTCCTTCCTCCAGATACTAGCACTTGGCGTCAACGTCATTCTAGCGAAGGAGTAGACCTCGACATCCCGAAGGAGATACGGGTTCCTCATGGAAGGAGAGCGGTCCCAAAAGCGGTAGGGAAGGGAAACCAGGGAACCAGAGGAGAAGTAGACGTGGAAATTGCAGTACATACAAGAGAAGAACGTTCACGAGACGGAGATAGGATATCTAGAACACGTACCGCGAGAGATCTTCCGAAGATCGGCACCGCGTGGTTACTTCGCAATTTTTTTGATCAGACAATCGGAGCGGAACTTTAATGAAGTAACAAAGTCTGAAGGGACTGGAGGGTGCTCGATACTTCGTGAGAGGTCCTGAGTGATTGTGTTGGGACCATCATTTCGACCATTCCGCGGTATTGAATAATCCAGAGTACAATTATTACCAGTTTAAAGAAGACCAATAAATCGAAGAATATTGTTGATTCCGGAGCGAACACAGCACATATCGTGTCGGCAAATTGGGAGTCACCGTCCGTACGTGCGTAGGTTGCGTACTTCCTTGCTTTGCCATTCTGGACGCACAACCGGAGTAACGGTGTAAATAGGCCTCGATTCGCGATACACTAAGATCAGTTATATCCGAGGGTTCGGAAGCTCACCACATATGGGGCACTTCCCAATTTCTTACATGAATATAAGGCGCACAAGCATAGAAAAAAGTTCCCTCGACCCTCCAAGGGAAGCTCACTTCTCGAGCTCCTTCTTCATACCGAGCCGAGACTTGTCCCGTTACTTGCGCGTGCTCTGGCAGCAAGTTTGTGCTGAAGGCGGAGAATTCCGCGTGAGGCTCAATAGAATCTCAAGCGTTTCTGTTCAATTCCTCCAGATCGGAACTAAAAACTTCGGCATCAATCATTCGGATCAGACATTTGGGATTCCTCGCGGTGATTCGAACGCGAGATTCGTAGACAACGAGCCTTCTTATTTGAAAATTTTGACTGGAAACCCTATGAGATAACCAAACTCTCAGCATCAGATAACGAACCTTCCAAACGAATAGCGACAAATAACCCCTCAGATAACAAACCTTGCATGTAACGAACTTTTCGAACGCAATCGAAAATGGCGCCGATAACAATCGATTTGGATTCGGCCTCCAATCACGGCCTCCAGCAGCGAGTGGATAATAATTTTCCAAATGATGGCTCAGACCAGTTTACCTCTTTGCGCGATCTGGCGGATCTTTGTGGTGGATATCGATTCTCTACGATCCATATTTTGCAAAATATGAGCGTCTATCGAAACCCAGAGGTAATAGAAATCGAAACTTCCTCGAGAGAAAAACAATTGAAGCTTCCAGAGCGATTTCCTCCGCAACAGATTTGGTTCTCTTTGATTCTTGAGCTATCGGTGTTCTCGCACTCTTTGAAGAGGGAATATTCAAGATCGCAGACTGGCCCAAATATCCTATGGTGCGTTGTTTTGTCGGACGTCGTCACCAAACTCATTAGGCTGACTGCTCCGTCGATTCTCTGGCATCGCGTTTCGCATGTGGCGCTCTCGGTGCTCCCTTGCCGGGGGTTGACAACAGAGCGTGCGCGTCAAGAGGAAGGTGATGCTCAAAAGGCCCGCGTTCCGTTCGCTCCACCAGAAGTTTCGCCAGTGGCAGAGGTGAAGTTTCGTCCTCTTGAAGCGCTCGATGGCGATGTCTTTCAAATCGGTGACGCACTGCATCTTCGACCTCGATGGCACTTTGCTCGATTCCGAGAAGGTCTACTTCAAAGCCATCGACACCGTTCTACAGAGATACGGCCATCGGCACACCCCAGAACTTTGCCGGACAATCAACGGAATGACACGCGCCGCCTTCTCGAGAACTATCGTCGAAGAGAAGAATCTCCCGATAAGTTCCGATGAATTCCTCAAGCAGATGGATGCAATCTCACGATCCATGATCGACAGCGTTGCGCTGCTCCCAGGAGTGGAGAAATTGTTGCGACATTTGAAGAAGCATAACATTCCAATGGCCATCGGAACTAGCAGCACTCTGATGTCGGTCGGCAAGAAGCTCCGAAGGCACGAACAACTTGCGAAGAGCTTCGATCATATCGTCAGCGGCAGAAGTGATCCTGAGGTGAAGATGGGGAAACCAGCCCCAGATGTTTTCCTGGTGGCTGCGCGAAGATTCAGCCCGGCACCCGAAGCGGACAAAGTTCTGGTTTTCGAAGACTCGACGAACGGAGTTCTATCCGGTTTGGCAGCGGGCATGCAGGTCGTCATGGTTCCCGATCCTGAAATCGTGACGGAAGAAGAGAGGAAGATCCCGACTTCGTGCTTGAGGTCTTTGGAGGAGTTTGAGCCCGAGTTATTCGGATTGCCACCGTTCTAGCAATAAACCAGTTGTAAAGCCGCCGTCAATGGCCTATGTAGCCGCTGTTGGCTCTCAAAGAGGTTGGAGTCCCGAGTGATATGATAATTTGTGATCAACAAAAATAAAAATAGATGGAAACAACGCCGAGGGAGAAATCGAGACTAATTTCTCTCACGAATAATCTTGACCGGACAGGAATTCAAGGACGCTCATTAACTGTTGAACTCTGCAACTAACTGTTTCTTGCTTGGAGGCGAAATCCTATTTCTTTCGAGGTACACGACTCCGAAAATTTCCTCAAGTCATTCATGCCTCCTGGCTGCTCCCTTCATCTCAGTCTTGATTTTGGATACACAAAATGGAAAAATCAACCGAGAGCTTGAACCTCATTCACTTGGAGCTTGGAGCTGCCTGTTACGGAGATTGGGATTTGCTTTCAACAAAATAAACGGTTTTTGATGCAACTCGTGAGTGCCATGGACTGCAGCTGGAACCGGTCTCGAGCTTTTCTCTCGTTGTAAGTTTAGAGAACGGACATTGCGAACATCGATCTTCCGGATTCGACGCTCAAATCGAAGTCAACACGAATTCCGCGTTCAGGGGTGCAAAATGTCGAGATACTTCGATTCTCAATCGCATCGTTAGAACGTGATTCGAACGTTTTTGTTCTGGGTCTCCCGATCGCTGCATTCTTCTTCAAGAAATCAGGGTTCATTATATGACTCTATGATATCTATGTTGACAATTGGAAAGAAGCGAGCTTTAAACGAGCGTTTCGAGTTCATAGAAGTCCCTTACCCAGATTCTGGTGCCGTCCGGTACGCCACGTGCCCTGAGTTTCCAGGGAGATTCTATTTCGAGTGACAGTTTCCAGCTTGGAAAGCGCTTGCTCATCCAACAGAGCTCCATTTAGGCACACCCGGGTAGACGGAGTTTGCTTTCTAGATTCGCGCTCACTCTCCGAAAATACCTCAATTTCAGAAGAATCGCTTCATGGTTTCAGCGATCGTTCCTCGAGTCATTATCGTTCTGAATCTCGTGAGACGAATCCCGGTATCTCGGAGCTGAAGTCAAGTCGAATCGAATCACGAAAAAGTTCCGTTCGACACTGTTCCTCAATCTCCTATACGAAGATGTCACCATGGAGATGAGAATCAACGCAGTACTGAGCCCACGAAAAGCCACGGAGGTGGTGAACTTTTCGATTCTCGGGAAATTCGCTTTTGCGTGATCTTGAAACAATCGGAACGGGAGCGATGTTTTTCGTCTCAGCATCCGGAGGTTCGTCTAGAAAAAAGGTCAAACAACTTTCTTTTTCCTCAAAATCGGACTCGAGATGGTGGACTTATGGGTCTCTGATGAGGCATTGGCTTCCTTCAACTTCGAATCTCCCAGATAATTTCCCTGTATCTCTGCCATATCGAATCCGCTTTTGAATCAATGTCTTCGTCGACGAGTTCTCACGTGCTTGGGTGAGGAAAATGGTCAAGGTCAAGAAATCCCGTGGAGAGTCAGAAACTTTCGACGTTACCCAGCACTTCATCGACAATGCACTCGACCGCTCTTGTCGTCCTGTTCTTCTCCTCTTCCAGAAGGTGCCCGATTCCGAAGCTTCTCGAAAAACTCTCAGATTTTGGAAATTCTTGAGCACCTTGATGCTGACTTTCAAAAGCATTTCCGGTTGGAGGAACATTTCCGAGCGATAATACCCCATTCCGAAACATAGACGAGAAACGGGCGTGGAGCGTTCTCTGCAGGTTCTCGTGTATAAGTTTGCATTCTCTTCAAGGCTGAGGTCGAACATTCTTTCTCTTCGTGAATAAAACTTCATTGTCACATCAACGTCATGGGGTCAGTGAGCTGAACCTCAAACGTTATCTTTCCATTCAGTTTAACGCTCATCTATTTACGAGAAGTGACCATCAAACCAGTACAGGGATATCGGGAGAATCAAGAGTGTTTTCTTTCTTGGACTGTTGCGAATGGCTCTTGCCTGGACTTTGTCCGTTCTCGACTGTGATGTCAATGCGATCCATGTTAGTTTCTCCGCACAAAAATGACCGCGAAATTCGCAGCTCTAATGATGAATAACGCGTGGGTGAATGTTCCACTGGTGAAGGGCTCGCGGCACAGTCCCCGAGTCCGCACTTGTCTGTGGTAAAATTATGATTTTGCATTGATGAAGCATGCTTGAAACTCCAACTACCTTCAACGGTTTTTTTCTTCAATTAGCACTTCAATTTATTGAGGGAGATGAGTCCAGTCAGACTCGCGGATTAGGGAGCCACAGGTAGCTCGATATCAACTGTTTAAAGTCAATACTGAAGAAACCAAGCGAAGTCTCGATCTAGATGTGGAAACTGCTGTTGCGTGAATCCCCACAGCAGAAGACTACGGCGGTGATGAGGAATAAAACGAGGACGCCAAATGACGTCAATGAATCTCGGAAGAAAGAATGAGAGCTATCAGTCTTCGACCTCCGGAAACTCACATGGACCATGGGTGCACGGATTTACCCAACGTACAGTTCGCTCCGAGACTTAGAACCAAATTTGGGATAATTACCGATGAAGGGACACTATCTGTCCACTATCTGGTCAGCGCCAGAGACCTGGACCATTCATGGGACAAAAAGTGTTCCATGACTGCTATGTGTTCCCGACTGTCTCATTTCTGGTAAGTGTCCCGTAACTGGTACTCCTCCCCTACTTTCCGAATAGCTTGGAATGCCGCGGTTACGAACGCAGATCGAACCACAATGAGAACTTGTAAGTTCGAGGCCAAACAGGGAGTGAAATGGCTCCGTTTCACTGCCCATACATAACGGCAAAAAAATTCCAGTCTTTTCACTCTCTAGTGAAACGTGGAACGGACATTGTTCTGCAAGCCACACGCAGCAGCCAAACACACTCACACTCACTCACTCATAGTTTCCTCGATCCTATCACCCTACCCATAAAATCCGCATCCTCATCCGCGAATCCGCGCTCATCACCATGGCGAAAACGATCGGAGAACTCGAGCAAGTAACACAATCCTACCTGGACGCGATCTCATTCTGGATGAGAAAAAACCTCGAAATGGCCCCGGAGAAAACGGAAGCTGTTATGTTAAACAAGGGGAGAAAAGAAAGGACTCCCCGAGTCATGCTCCAAGGGCACCCTGTTCCGATAGGCCAATCTGTCCTCGGGGTACCTCGGGGTGCACTGGCAACCCGAGCTTACAGGGGTAGCGCACGTCAAATATGTCGCCCAGCGAGCATCCAAAGCGGCGGCGGACATCGCGAAGTTCCTCCCACGAACCCACGGAGCAACAGAGGCACAGCGGGAAATTCTGGCCTCGGTCGCCGAATCGATAGCGCTATGGAGCCCATGCGCTCTCAAGACACAGAAGAACAAGAACATTCTTGACGGAGCTCAAAGGATAGCTGCCATCAGAGTCGCCCGCTGCTATCGAACAGTATCCACGGCGGCGATCATGGTAATTGCAGGACTCGTCCCCAGGCCCTTGCTGGCGGCTGAACGATCCAGTTTGTACGCACAAAACAAACGTTGAGGTAGCTTCTACGACATGGAAGGCGGGGACGAGAGCGAACGCTCAGGGGAAGTAATCAGAGAGGAAACTCTCTTGAGATGGCAGGCTTCATGGGACCAGGAGCCCCACGGGCGTTGGACGTATCACTGCATCCCAAATATCAAAAGATGGATTGCACGAGGATTCGGAGAGGTCACGTATTTCACCACCCAGATGCTCACTGGACATGGCTGTTTTGGGAAACTTCTCCACATCATTAAGAAGACTCCGGATGCGACTTGCGTCCTTTGCGACACGGGGAAAGAAGACAACGCTCATCACACAATTCTAGAGTGCTCAGAGTTGTCCCGGCAGAGGAGAGGTTTCCGGGCGCCTAGCATCCCCGAAATCGTGAATCAAATGCTGGAGTCGGAGGAAAGCTGGAATAGGATCAGCCAAGTTGTCGAGGCCATCCTCAAAAAGAAAGAGCAGCTCCTAAGAAGAACTCCCAACAGAAACGCTGAAGCAACTGAAAATCGTCAGACAGGCAGAAATCGTTTCAGATCGGCAGAATCATAGACAGAACGGCTCCTGGCGACATGGAAGTAATATCAAGAGCGGAGCCCGGCGACGGGTCCTCGCAGATGTCCCCAGTCGTCAGCGAGCGGAGGAAGGTGTCTTGGAGGAATCACCTCATAACTAGGGCGACGCACAGTGCGAAATTTCGCCGAAATAGGGTGACTTAATTATTTTATCGTACCTGTAGACTCCTGCCGGTTCCCTGAGTCGGGAAAAACGCAGATAAGGAGATTGCCATTGTCTCTTTCCACTCACGTCCATGCACGAGACCTGCCGAGCGTTTGCCATCTCCACTAGGATCGATGAAAGTCGAGCACTGCGGTCGCTGGCATCGAAAGGGCTCGGTTCCTTTGACGTGATTCCGCGACTCTCTCTCGGACTCCAGAATCTCATGAGGCTCACCCAGCAATGGAACGGTTGCAAAACTTCCGGAAATTTTGAAGATTCGGACCGAAAAGAAACTGTTGAGCGTTGAGCGTAATTCATAAATGAGAAAACATTACTGAGCTATTATATCGAATGTGATTTTATTCTCCTGGTGAGATGAATCTGACTGGTGAGAGCTGCAGCTGTTGATAACTTTCTCGTCAATCCTCGTCGGGTGAGACGTCACTCTCTTCATTCGAGAGCTCTTCGAAGTTCTCTTCAGCCATTTCGTCAGAACAATCGGAGGACTCCGACACTGTCCTCACCCGCTCAAGTGTCATACGAAAAACATCGGGCTGCTGGTCGCTGCTGCGCCAACATCTCGATTACCGTTTCCTTTGCTGCAGCTAAACTCTTCTTCGCGAGCAAATATCAAAACGAAAAGTGAAAGAATCTGTGATTCGGCGGCCCAATCGCACTCGGTGGCCGGCGGAACTCCATAAGATCCGTCTCCTCCATTGGAAAGCTGAAAGTCTGACGATCATATTGAGAAAAAGGGTCAACGAAGCAGGATTTCCCGACCAAGGTCGAATTATTGCATTTTGAAGGGATGCACAGGAACGCGATTTCTCGCTCTCAGTAAAATTGAGATTTAACGCTCGTCCGCAAACTTCCGCAAGATTTTTTT